>CAUYPK010099585.1:0-10101 GCA_963574355.1 Loris lydekkerianus | reverse complement strand
TTATTTCAGTAGATTTTGGGGGTACAAGTGGTTTTTTGTTATATAGATGAATTGGTTAAAGTGAAGCCTGGGCTTTTAGTGTATCCATCACCTAAATATGTACAGTGCATCCAATAGGTAATTTTTTATCCCATGCCCTCTCCCTTTCCTGAGCCTCCCCTGTCTATTAGGTCACTCTCTTGACAGGTTTTTTTTATTTATAGTATACTTTATTATTTCAATTATTACGACATTTTAATGGACATACTTGGTTGTGAATGTCATTACACTTAAACCGTGATTATCTAGTTAGGAATTCTACCTTATTTATTAGACAGTTTATCCAAGAAAAGAAAATAGCAGCTAAATCTAAATCAGATAAAATATATTTCTTAAACACTCTTAAAGATCTGGTAGGAAACAGGTTTAAGTTTATTTATGATTACTACTATTACTTATATTTCCTTTAGCAGAGTTCACTTTCCCTATGTAATGACCACAAGTACTCAATATTTTCTCTTCTTGTATGTCTAAAATCACTCTCCCACAATTATATAATATTAAACTTTTTTCCTAATAAAAAAAAAAAGAAAGAAAGTATGGTGCTGACAAAAGACCAGACATAGAAATCATTGAAATAAAATGGATACACCTTATAAACAACCCCAGCATTTACAGCAAATTGATTTTTTATTGAACATAATGTATCTGTATTGTGTTTCAGTGTAGCTAGAAGAGAATATTTGGAATGTTTCACACAAGGAAATACTAAGAGCTTCATGTAGTGCACATCCTAGTCATTTAATTGTTGATATGGGCACCAAGACATTTCAATGGTGAAAAGAATAGTCTCTTCAACAAACAGTCTAATGACAACTGAATATCTATATAGAAGAAATGATGTTGTATTCTGACCTCAAATTAACTAAGCATGAATCAATGGCCTAAAAATAAGAACTAAAACTATAATACTCATAGTAGAAAAATGTAGCTGCAAATTTTCAAGATATTGAATTAGTAAATGATTTCTAAAATATAACAAAGTTCAAGCAACAAAACAAATGTAGGAAATTGGACATCGTCAAAATTAAAACCATTGTGCCATTGAAGAATGGGCACCATTAGGAAAGAGAAGGCAACTCACAGATTGACAGAAAATATTTGGAAAACACATTTCTGATAAAGGACTTGAATCCAGAATGTAGTTTTCTTTAATTTTTTTTTTTTAAGCTTTCAAGTCAGGGCAGTGCCTATGGCTCAGTGGGTAGAGCACCAGCCCCATATACCTAGGGTGACAGGTTCAAACCTGGCCCCAACCAAACTGTAACAAAAAATAGCCAGGCATTGTGGCGGGCACCTGTAGTCCCAGCTTCTCAGGAGGCTGAGGCAGGAGAATCGCCTAAGCCCAGGAGTTGGAGGTTGTTGTGAGCTGTAACGCCATAGCACTGTACTGGGGGTGATAAAGTGAGACTCTGTCTCTGAAAAAAAAAAAAAAAGCTTTCAAGTCAGCCCAATTAAAAACTGAGCAAAGAATGTGGACATTTCCTCAAAGAAGATATTCAAATGGCAAATAAGCACATGGAAAGGAACTTTTCACATTGTAAATAATTTTATAATACTAGAAACATGTTATACTTTTAAATTCCTAGAAATGACAGGGGAAATTATTAAGAGATAGGAAATATTCTGTTGGATATTTCACTGCGATGGCACTTGATGTTTATAAGGGATAATGTTCAGATACTAGGACCTCGTTTTAAAATGCTAGTTCACATTTAATTTTCTCATGTTAAATGTTGACTTTCAACTCCTACTTGTATGAACTCATTGACAGGTAATCTAAAAAGACTAATTCTAAATTTATCAATTTAGAGCAATGAGATTGAGATGTAAGTATAAAAGTAGCAAAACAAGCGGCATTACTAAATTTACAAACCCATATAAGATTTAGTCCTGGGCCAAAAGAAAAGAGTAACTAGTGGAGAAATATAAACATCATAAACTCTCAGGCTGTTTGTAAAATTATTTAGGTAAAGAGAGATAAACTATACACATAAAGGTGTTATTAGAAAAAACAATTTGAGGCGGTATATCAAGGAAAAAAATATCCTTTAACAGGTAGATTAAACTTTTGGAACCATTAAAACATACAATCGTTGCTTAAAATAATTCAACTCTTAATTAAGTAAACAGAAGAGATACTAAAATGTTAATGGCATTCAATATTTGTAGGAGAGAAAAACAACCTACATCTTAATTACTTCTCTAACTTTATCTTTGCTGTAAGTACAAATAAATTAATAAATTTTTTTCAGTACTACTGACAGGAAAAATTAATCAAACATACAAATAGCTACCATGTAATATAAACCTTCCTCAAAAACACTGTAGGTAAAGGAAAAATTTAATTACTCAAATTTCAGAAAAAAGAAGACACTTGGGGTTTCTTCAGATGAATAAAAAAATAATAAGTTAGTCAAGTCTGAAGAAAATCTTTTTATACACTACATCAAAATCTTTTTCTATTTCATATTAAATATGCTATTTAGAAATCTTCTATTTTTAGTCCTATCCCTGATATTTTACAAGGAGTAAATGCTCACCTTGGTCCAGTCTAGTCTTGATTACATTAACGAATAAAAGGAAAATGAATTTTCCTGTAGATAGCTCTTACACTGTCAGCTTATAAAACTAGTTAAGTATTGGATTAATTCAGTTTTTCAGATAATAATATTTAGGAATTTAAGAAATTTGAGGCTATTTACATACAAATATACAGCTAAAGAAAATATTTATGCTTTGTATATATTTCCACTGAGCATAAAAATGTGACACATGTAAAAATCTTCCCCTATGGTATCCTAATTAGTAAATTTTATATTTTGCACAAACAGTAACTTCAACACCAATGTGAAAACTGCCTATGTTCAAATAACTTCTATTTAATTATCCACACTGCTCCTTTTCAACATTTACATTTAATGAACTTTTCAGTCAATTTAAGGTCATAGACCTGCTCCCTATATGTTAAATGCTTCTCAAACCACCTGCATATGCAAAGAAACTTGTCATGCAAAGGGTACTGGTTCTCTCTGTTTTCAGAATGTCCTGCTACTATGATGAGAAGCTTGTCTTCAGTAATAACGGGGTTAAAATATCCATGCCTACAATAGCACTATAGCATCTGAGAGCAAGAATAGTGATGCTACAGGTAAAGGGTTTTGGAACCAGCTAATGTATTCCCCCCCAAAAAAATGTTTGCTCCATGATTCTATGAATCTGTCCTAATAATATCAAATCTTAAAATATGATGTAACCTTCCCATAAGGATACTCTTTATCACTGAGTCATTGACTCTGTGCCAGAGAATCACAAAAATCAGGATATCTCTCTTACAAAGGGATGGCAGAGTCTTAAAAATAACTGTTCATCTTGAAAGTTAAGGAAACTTCAGACTAGATACCTAAGATGTGGATAGTTCACATTGTATTAATAGTATAAGTCAATAAGATATAACACACTGTTGTATTTATAATAGTACTCTATGGACACTCTGACACACACATATTACACCATATTTAAATATAATATTCTCCAAGTCAAAGACTTTCACATGTGCTTTGTATCTTATCTTACATTAACCTAGTAATTATTTGTTAAATAGAAAATATTCTTCAGTTAATAAAAGAAGTCTATCCTTTGGATCAAAAAATATCTAGGTTTACTGTCCCTCCAATATAATTTTCTATCTACAGTAACCACATACCACCTTTGATAGAACTTGTCCTGGTAATAGAAAGGTGTTTTTTTTTTTTCCCAGAAGCTCTCTCACATTGAGGATTTCATGGGGGCAGAGACCTTTTTGTTTACCTTTGTATGTCCATAGATGATCAGTGATCTACAGAAGTGACTCAATAATTATCATGTAAATTAAACTTCTTTAAACTAAGCTACATAAAAATCTAAAAATAAAAAATTACATTTCAGTCTACCAATGGATAGTAAGGCTTGCACTATTAACCATATAGAGATAGCCAAAGTAACATAATTTTTCTTTAATGATTGAAAAGGCATAACTAATACATTTTTGCATGTGAAAAGTCAAATAAGAACATTTGTGCACTGTTAAACATACTATAGAACTTTATAACCAATAAATGTAAGTAAAGATTCTGAAAACAGTTTAGTATTGGTAATTTATGCCTATAAATATGCAATCATTCTTCCTCAGCATTTCAATAGTTGTTTGTATTTCCATGATGGAGCAAAATATCACTTCTCAGAGAAGTTGAAACTCAAATGTCATGCTACATTAAATCTATGTCATTCAATTTAGAGTCTTACCAATTTAGACTATTTATAATGAAACAATTTTGGGGACATCCCATATGTTTATAAGAATACAATAAAAAAAAGAAAACAATCAAACCTATGGAGTCATTGCACTTCTATCTAAAAACAGTACACTAATCTATGATTCATTCCTTATTATCAGAGGCTAACATGGTTATTCAAAAGTACTTTTTTTTTTTTTTTTTTTTTTTTGTGGCTTTTGGCCAGGGCTGGGTTTGAACCTGCCACCTCTAGCATATGGGGCCGGCGCCCTACTCCTTTGAGCCACAGGCACGACCCATTCAAAAGTACATTTTCAATATTGGAAGCTTTATTTAATTAAAATATGTATTTTCATATATCCCAATGTTAAAAGATTCACAAATATGCAGGTTTGTGCTTTCCACTGAAATGGAACCCAATAATAATTTTCTTCTCCAGTGGAAAGCATAAATGTTGTTCAGCAAAAGGAAAAATGAAAGACACTGGCAATTATGAAGTTTTGGGAGTCAAGATTTATTACGTATATCTATCAAAGCAACAGAAAATGACATATTCCAAAAACTGCATAGGTATTCAAGTATGAAAAGCAAGCAATTTTCTCAACATTGGACTAATAGTCGAAGCATCTTGATACCATCATATTAACTATCATTAAAGAAAGCTCTGTAAGCTCCCATACCATTGTGTCATTCTCCATCAGTGGCAATGCTTCATCAGAATGCCTGCTGAGACAACTATCTTACAACACATCATGGAAACAACCACACCTTTTGATGGTTTAACTTCATTTCTAATAAATATCAGATAAAATATATGTGTTAAAAGAATTATCCTGCCATATATCAAGTTTGCATTGGCCTCACCAAAACATGTTTAATACACTTAAGAAGCTAGGTTCTATCATATACTATGTTAATTAATTCCAGGAGTTTCACAAATATGCTAAAAGCTTCAGCTCTATAGTTTCATAGTTGGAAAAGTCACAGTGGAACCTGTCCTCTCAGAAAATTTTAGAAGACAGCCATCTTGGCATGCACATCTTCATATTCTTCATAACATTTGTCACGGTGCTTCTCAATTAATATGGATTCAATTAATGAATATACAAATACAGAAAAGACATGTCACATAAAATACCCCCCAAATGCTTGATCTATCCAACACAGCTATAATTGGGATAGCAATAACTCAAAGGTTGTGCCAGAATGTGTTTCTTAAGATCAGAAAAAGTTTCCCACACACACACAAAAAAAAAATCAGGAGCAGTCATTTAGGGATAGTTGGCTACAGCTGAATTCTTAAACACACATTTTAAATGGTGAAGCCATGTAGAGTATAATTTTAAATAACATCAAAGTAATACTATTACTGATAATTTCTGTACAGAAAATATAGGAACAGAACTTAGAAGATACAAATCTGGGCAGAATGTGTTCTCAGTACCTTAGATGGTGGTGGTAAGACGATAGAATAGAATACTGCACAGTTATATAAAACATGAAAAAAAATGACAACCACCAAGATACACTAACAAAACACTATGGGGGGAAAGGCAGCATTTAAAGGGGGTTAAAAGCACACATTATTTGTATTATCAAGAATTATTAAAGCAAATTATTTAACCAAAATACGTGTCCCCTGTAATATTCTGAAATGAAAAAGAATTATTAATTTCAAGTCACCATTGAAGTATGGAAGAATGACTAGAAATTGTGACTATAGTTTTCAAAGAATAAAAGTCAGACACCAAGGAAAAAGTATAGTGATGGAAGAAAATGAAGTATGGGTAAGGAGACACAAAGTAAAAGGGAAAACCTAGAAATAATTTCGGGAAGGTAATTTAGGCTACTCTTTTGAATTATCCATGGTCCAAATGATGAAACAAGGTGTCAGATGATTTTTTCTTTTAGAATAGAATCCATTCAAGTAGCAATAGAAGCTTCAATTAGGTTAGAATTAAGTTGAAGTGTAAATGTAAATAGTTTTGCAAATAGCAAGTTTGAAATGCAGAGGAATAACCTTTATGAATCACATCACACTTTTGTAAAAATAGTTAATTGTTTAAACAGGCAGACGGTGCCAGTAAGATTAAAAAATAAAATGCAGCTAAGATCTGATGGCGGAAAGCTGAGTAGGCAGAATAATGGCCCCAGAAGATAGTTATGTCCTACTCCATAGAACCTGTGACCATGCTAACTTACATGGCAAAATGGACATTGCTGATGTGGTTAAGTTAAGAAACTTGAAATGAGAAGATTATCCTAAATTATTCTGGTGTGCCCCATGTGATCAAGGAAGCAAGTGAAAGTCTGAAAAAGGAGATGTGACAAAAGCAGAAGTTGGAGTGATAGAAGAAGGGACTACGAGGCAAAGAATGAAGGCAGGTTTTAGAAGCTCACAAAAGGAAAGGAAATGGATTCTCCCCTACATTAAGCCTCCAAGAAGAACATAGCTCTGTTGAAACCTTGATTTTAGCCCATGTGACCCATTTTGGACATCTGACTTCCAGAAATATAAGATAATAAATTTGTGTTGTTCTTAACCACTTAGTTTGTGACAATTTGTTACACCAGCAATAGGAAAAAAATGTTACCTATACTTAATGTGGCAGAAGGAAAAATTAGAGCTAAATAAAGGGGGAAAAAAGGACCAACAGAAAAATCAGAAGGCATGTTGGAAACACAGGTATCATAGTATATACCATAAATGTTAATAGTTGGAATGAGATTGGCATCAATGAGAATGAAATCTGAGGAGAATAGTAAACCCAAGGGTTTTAACAGGTCTTGGGTAATATTTGACTGAACAATCACACAAGTTACATTCAACATCTGGCATATTTGTTGTCACCACTTTTATTCATTAATTACACAAATGAGACAATATCCATAAGACATCCTAGAAAGCAGCCAAAGACATATTGGTGAAGCTTGGACCACTGAAATAAAACTACTGGAAAAGAACATAAATATAGCATTAAAGGATCATGGAAATGTCAAGAGGTTTTATGAGATGGGCTAAAGCCCAATAAAACAAAAAAATTCATTTGAGAAATGATTATTCTTTACAGTAGTTACTATGGACTTCTGGGAAATTCCCAGGTTAAAAGGGAAGTATGAAATAGTCCTGAGATGGATACAGCAACTGAGTATATGTCTGAGTTGGCATATACTGATACTGATACTGATGCAGCATCACAAAAATAACAGGAGTGGTGGAAGTAGGACTTCCTGGACCACATGCTGGGTCCTAATGATTCCTTACAAGCTGATTATAACCCATGGCCTTGGACACACCCCTTCCGTCCCTTGGCCTTATTTCTTTTTCCAAAACAAGATACAGTTAAACACAGTATTCTCTAAGGTTCTTTTTAGTTCTTAGATACTTTGACATTGGAAAGAATTTTTATCTCATCTCACTCTACCAACTATCTCCAATAAGCTTTCTCCTCTTAAATTAATAACATCTCCTTTGGTAATACCTCCCACCACAAATAAAAGACAAGAGGTCAACTTAACAGGATAGATGAAAAGAACTGTTTAGGGATGAGAGCACTGTGTGGAAAATATTCCATTAGGCACAACAGGAATGTGTTAAAAATAGGACAGTTCCTTGCATCACTTATGTAGTAACAGTCTAACAGTGGGGTTGATAACCTTTTCTTCTAAACAAACGTTCAGATAGTAGATATTTTAGGGTTTGAGAGTGACATGAGGTCCTTTTCACTTATTCTGTTCTTTTTTTTTTCTATCACCTTTAAAAATGTAAAAATATATTTTAGCGTGTGGGCTGCACGGAAACAGGCTGTGGGCCCCATTTTTCCCATAAACTACAATTTGCTAATCCCTGGTCTAACAGGTTATTAGCAATGCATACACAGGTAACTATCATAAAGTTTAATTTAAAGGGGATTGAAAATGTGGACAAGATACTATGAGATTATAGAAGAACCTTTCTTTGGGGAGTACTTCAGTGTACATGATGGGAATTGTTTGAGGAAACCCCCCCCTTCCAAATGAATCCTGCATCATCCTAAAACAAAGAAAACGAGTGGTGGGAGTGGTAAAGAAGAAACACCATTAGCTTATCACAGAAGATTAAAGTTGGAGACCTAATGCTATCAGAACTTCTGTCTCAAACTATGAACCATGCTTAAAGTCTTCTCTACATCTTTGATTATTGGTTACATAATAAATTTATTTGTTTATATTGTAAATAAGGTCAGTTTTATTTATATTTTCTGCTTTTTCTGGCCAAAAAGCATACTAACCGATACAATGTAAAAGAGATATCTCCCTTCATCATTAAACCTCTTCAATTTCTGGCCCTTACTCCCGTGGCACACCTAATCTGCATTTACACAGCACTTACTGGTTAAGAAGGCCAGTGGTATGGTGAAGAATAGTGAGAAAGTAAAGCTGGAGAATATGTTGGTAATATTGTTTACAAAGCGAAAAAAAAAAAAAAAGGAAAGAAAGAAAGAAAGAAAAAAACAAAGTTTCTTTTTGGTTAGGCAAAATGTCTCAAGGTAAAATAACCAACATTACAGTTACAGCTTTATCATACATGTCTGGATTTCTGTGTTCATTCATAATAATGTTTAGGAGAAGCCAGTACTTTGAGAAATTCCTATCTTTGGGAAAACTTAAATGATTTTGCAATTTTAGAGACTGATATTGGAATTATAATTTCTGGTGTAGGTTGAATAATGGCCCATCAGTTGTGTCTACATCCTAATCCCTAGAGCCTGTGAATGTTACCCTGAAAAAAAAAAAAATATATATATATATATATTATATTCTTCATTTATAATATATAATATAATATATAATATATAAATAATATATTATATATATATATATTCTTCATTTTTAAATATCTAGGAACAAAATAAATATCCAAATGACCAGAAAAATACCTCACAAACAATAAGAGCTATTATAGAACTTCTCTACCTTTCACACGTATAAATGTACATGTATTTAAAAAAAAAAAAAAATCTGAGTTCACATAAATACCTAACCTTTCCTGCTTAGTATCTAATCAGTTTGAGGTATCTCAATTCATCCCAAATTTGCATGTTTTTTTTTTTAATGTAGGACATAAGCTTTAACCATATTTCTGTTTTAATCTTTTGCTGAATGTCTTTCTGTGCTTGATAGCCTAAGTGTTATTATTTCCTATTGGATTGTATCTTATCTATTGTCAACTCAGCATCATCATGGGCCCTTTGGTACTCTCTCCTCTGTTGCAAGAGGAAATGTGTAATTACATTTTCTAAGGTGTTTTTCAGGATTGTTTTGGCCAATTAGAAGCATTTCCCTTTGGGGTTGAGAGAAGAATAGGCCATTAGAATCTGAAGGCAGTTTTAGCAAAATCAATGGAGTCTTAGTCTGTGGCATCTCCTGAGTGGGCTTCTCCTGTGAATCATCCACTTTAGTGAATACCTCATCAGCAATGGCTTCCCATCCACCTAATGTTCTAATTTCATGAACTCAAATAGTAGCTTCTCTATTCTCTCTCCTTTCTATTTTTCCAATAGTTATTGGAAAAACTCTAACTCCAGGAGCTGAAATTCTTTCAGCTTGGAAAATGCAAACTGGCTTCTATTTTCTTGACAAAACCCTGATTACTATATACATGTACAGGGGGAGACAAGATGGCGGACTGAAGCCAGCTTTCCACAGAGGCTCCCGTCCAGAAGGAGAGTTAAAGGATGGAAATTTAGTAAGTAACCTGGAGGATTCGAGCTATACCAGGAGAGAAGGTTGGAGATCGCACATCAAC
>CAUYPK010099583.1:0-29815 GCA_963574355.1 Loris lydekkerianus | reverse complement strand
CATTGTGTGCGGTGTGGGGTTTTTTCGGCAAAATTTTTGTGCCGAAAAAACTCGGCTTATACTTGACTATATATGGTAAGTTGGTATGAGTTCATATGGACCTTGTCCTGGCTGGCTGGCTGGCTTGCTTGCTTTCTTTCTTTCTTTCTTTCTTTTTTGCTTCCTTCCTTCTTTTTTTTTTTTTTTTTTGCAGTTTTTGGCCTTTGGCGGGGGCTGGGGCCAGGTTTGAACCCACCACCTCCAGTATATGGGGCCAGCTCCCTACTCCTTCTAGCCACAGGTGCCACCCTCATCCTGGGTTTCTTACCAGCAAAGCTCTTTGTCTAATTTCTAAACTCCTGCAAGCTTCCTTGCTTCCCAATCCCTGACTCAACTCTGGATGTTGCCCTGCGCTTAGTAGATGGCTGCTATAAGCGTGGATGTCTGTTCTTCCAAATCTCATGTTGAAATTTGCTCCCATTGAGGGAGGCAGGGCTTAATGGGAGGTGTTTGGTCATGGGGTGGGATCTCTCTTGAGTAAACCAATGCCCTCCCTAGGATGGAGGGAGCGAGTTCTCACTCTGTTAGTTCCCATGAGAGCTGGTTGTTAAAAGGAACCTGGTACCCACCCCTACCCCTTTCCCTCTCCTCTTTCCATATGCCCTCTGCACACACCAGCCACTGTGCACCTTCTACCATGAAAGTGCAGCCTGAGGCTTTCACCAGATGCTAATCTTCCCACCAGCAGAATTGTGAGCCAAATCAATCTTTTTTTCTTTACAAATGACCCAGCCTCAGATATTCCTTTGTAGCAAATGAACTAAGACAGTGTCCTGTGAATGTTTTGATAAGCTTCTCATCGCTTGGATCCAGACTCCTGCTTGCCAACTCCTGTAGATATGTGAGCTGGGTGCTCTTACCTGTCTACAGCGAGGTCCTGAACCCTCCTCAGCCCTTCCTCCCCCAGCTCATTCATCTGTTTCTGATTCCCTAACACTCAGGGCTGACATTCTGAGCTACATGTTCATGGGGCTGTATAGTCAGTGGGGCATCAAGTTCCAGACCAGCTCCTGTGCAATTACTGAGGCTGGTCTGAACTCTCCCTGCTCCAATGCATCTTAATGCATCTTAAGGAGGAAGGAAGGTGGGAGGTTTCCATTTGTGAATAAGGACTGGCCACCTGTGAACTGGCCAAGGGAAAACAGAATGCCATCCCGAAATGTCAACAGTCACCTTACAGCAGGCATGTTTACAGTAAAGATCTGAGTCATTTAGAGTTATTGAAATGTAGTCCAGAATATGGAGCTGCTGCCTGTTCAATGGAGATCAATAAATAATTTCAGCACATAGTGAGATTAAAACTGTGTTGCCATCTGCAACTTGGTGTTCACATGCTGATTAGAAACCAGCTAGCTGATTTTTAATTATATTTCTCCCTTGCCTATTTTAAAAGAATTTCCCAATATTGCAGAGCACAAAAGAATTTTTAAAGACACAGAAAAGAGGAAGTTTCAGGCTTGGTCTGCGTGTGGAGGAATTGCTATAGATGTACAACAGGAATGATGGGTTTTGTTTTATTTCTGCAAATGAAATTCTGCGTGTAGTGGCCTCTCCCACCCTGGGATTCTGCCTTTTTAGATGCTGCTTAACATTAATTACCACTTAAATTTAATGCAATTTGGGAACAAATAAAGAGAGGTTATGAAAGGACATCCTTTACCAAGCAAATAACGTGGGCAAATAGCTGTGTGTAAGTTTCAATTGTGGTAGAGCAAATCATGGTTTGATTCAATCAGAAAGCTGTCATTTGGAGGAATCCTATGACAAATTCTTTTGCAAAATCAAAAATCCTCCTAAAGTATATAAATGATAATCATCCTTCATATATTGTAGCAAATACAAATCTCATATGGGTGTGCATAATGTATGTAACAATTTTCTGTGCTTCTCTAAGGGCACATGTAAGTTTCAATTTGTTTCAGCACCTGGATGTAGCTTTATTATATCTCTGACAAGTCTATTCAGGCTTCTAGAATGGACCTTCCTGATAATTGAATTCGATCAGCACCTTCCTCATGCCTTGTCTCAAACACCTGGACTAACAACAACAACACAACAACAACAACAGCAACAACAAAAGAATGTAGTTGCCTTAATTGAGAAGGGGAAGGCGGCAGGTGGAGCAAATATGGTGCGTGATGAGAGATTAAGGATTGAACTTTAAAAATAATTAGTCTGAAAAGTCTGTGGGCTGTACAGGCAGATTCCAGTCCACACTGGGTGAAGGAAGTTCCATCTCAGGTTCTTTGGTGTTACAGACTACCCACTAGAGCCAGAACCAGCAGATTCCATGGCAATGCTGGCCTTGCCTCTAAGAAGCGTTGACTTCGCGGAGGTCACTGGTACAGTCTGTCTGTCCTCATCTGTGCTGTGGGGAAATAAAACATGCCAGAAGAGTTATTCTGAGCATTGCATGACATATCTAACAGGGCTTTGAAGACCAAAACATGGGATAGAAAGTGGCCTCACTGCTGCCACCACATCTGCAATTTATTATAGTAGTCTCATCAAAGAGGCCAGCTGGCTGCGTTGGGTGAAGTGCACCAAGTACGTGGGTCCTATTGTGCCAGAGTCTCACGATCCCAGGTATCTAGAACACTATTTGGAAACACTGAAGTTACGGGAGGAAAAACAATGAAGTTTTTTCCTTCCTTCCATAGGCTAATTTTTTATTCTGACCTACTCCATTCTGGGTGAATTCCTGTAGAATGTTTTCAGCAATGTAAGATCTTTCAGTGACTCAGATAAAAGCATGAATGACACTAGTGTCCTGTGACTTTTGCCTGGAAGTTATCCCACACCAGCTGGCAGCCAGGGCTGTGTTGCAGACCCTCAAGCCCAGCCACTGGGAGCTCTCTGCTCAATGCCTGAAAAGCAGCGTAGCACAGATCTGGGGCACAGATCTGGAGTGCAGTTTGGAACAGTGGGAGGACACTCACTGTGAAAGACAAAGACAGTCCTGGAAGCAAGGAACAAGTTTATACTCGACAAACCTTTATACTCTTTCCTCCATGGACCACGTGGACTCTTCTTTCAAGCAACTAAACAAGGTTATATTTCCACTTCGTATGTCCTCTTGGTGAAATGTTGCCCATAAATTTCCTATTGAAGCATAAAATAATTCTATCAGATATTCTGTCTGAAAATGACTTTATGAAGCCTCTGGGAATTTCTTTTCTTCAACCTAGTAAACTGGAGTTTGGTGACCTCCCTGTGCTCTGGGCCAAGTTCTTCGTTGGTCTTATAACTGAGAGTCATTATGTACAACAATTCTATAGGTGTAGACATGACCCATGTGTTGATATTTCTGGTAGGCTATCTCAGCAGTTTGTAAGACAATTTATATTTAATTATAAATTCTCCATTAGAATCTTGGGTCTAAGTGATAAAAAAACAAAAACTTACAGATTTTTTTTCTTTCTCCAGATCCAAGGAGTGTGAATTGTGCCTACTTAGAGAATGTGAATTTGAAAATTGAGATAAATAATGCAGTTTAGACACTATCATTGCCCTAATGAATCTCTTGTATCATCATTATCCTTATTACATACCTTTATAACATAAAATATGAAAGACAAATATACTTTCTTTTTTGCTTATTATATTAAAAATGAAATAAACCTAATGGCGTTTGGTGAGAGATTGCTTCAGGGTATTCCCAGGGGATTCTTGGATGGATTGACTGCTTTTGTTGAAAATTAGGGCACATGGCCACACCTGTGCCTCAAAGGAGTAGGGCCCTGTATACTGAAGGTGGTGGGTTCAAACTCTGCCCCAGCCAAAAAAAAACTGCAAAAAAATAAAATTAAATAAAATTTAAAAAAAAAAAAAGAAAATTAGGGCACAATCTATTTCACACAATACTATTTGGTTCAAATACATAAGAATGAAAAATAATAATTTCCAGTGCAAAAAGTCAGCCATCCTAAGGTATAATTTTGCTTCCTGAGTGATGAAATGAGAACAACATGTAGATTTGTCCCGTTTTGTGTCTTGTGCGATTGAAGATGGGAGGATAAGTGGGTTATGCTTTTTCACAACACAGGAGATTGCTGTTTTGGCACTAATGACATGTATGGCACAAGCTTGCCCTGCCTCATGCCCTCCTGGTCCATCTCTCGCTCTAGCCATTGCTATAGCAACCAGCTTCCAGCAACGATGGCCTGGCTCACAGAGCTTTTTACCCCATAGCATGGAGCTCCTACAGGGACCAGCCCAGAACTCATACAAGCATCACCAGGTAGAAGGAGAGAGGTCATGTCCCAAGGAGCAGCCCTGGAACAACAGGAGGTGGGAGCTGATGGGATAAATACTCCCTCCCCCTTGCAGGTGTGCAGGTCATCAATTTTAAGGTGCACTTCATGGCTCATTAGTCGGCTCTGGTACAATCCGGCCCCAGTTGCTTACAAGAATGACAGAGCTGAAAATGTACCATATTACCTTTCCCTCCATCCCTGTGTCACTTTCCCCAAGCTCTCGCTCTTGCTTTTTGGGAAGATTTCCCCAAATCAGAAAATTCTAGAAGCCAGGTAAGGCAATAAACTATGCAAGTATGTTAAGTAAACTGGTGACAGACAAACAAGAGACACTTGGAAGAGTTTACCTCCCCATTATCTAGGTGAGACCACAGCTAAGTCATTGACCAAAGGAACTCTATATTAAAAAAAAAAAAAAAAAAGACTCATAAAAATAGAATTCCAAAATCTTTGGAAATTCTACTAGGTATTCAAATATTCATTGACTGTCAATTTTCCTGAGTAGAAAGAGGAAGACACAGCGGTCTGCGTGTTGCTTGTGAGCACGACTGCCTGTAATTGTGTGAGCCAGTTAAGGAGTTTAATGAGTCTAGGCTCTGTGATTTTGTTCTTTGCAGCAATGCTAGCTCAGTTTCAAGCAGAAGTTTCATGCCAATTTCTTTCTTTTTACATTTGTCTCCATCAAGCTCATGACAAGTAGATCCAATGAATTACCCTCCTTGATCAAAAATGCTAGAAATTCCCTCTCAATTTCCATTTTTTAACTGACATTCTTCAAGGATGTACGAGGGCTGGATATATGTCTCTGTTTTCCACATTACATGGCTGAAGGCTTTCCAGACCAGCCTTCATGTTTAATAAGGGGAAAGGGAATATATATATATATATTTTTTTTTTTTTTTTTTTTTTTTTTAAGAGACAGAGTCTCACTTTGTTGCCCTCAGTAGAGTGCTGTGGCATCACAGCTCACAGCAACCTCCAGCTCTTGAGGCATTTCTCTTGCCTCAGCCTCTCAAGTAGCTGGGACTACAGGCGCCTGCCACAACGCCTGGCTATTTTTGTTGTTGTTGTTGCAGTTTGGCTGGGGCAGGGTTCAAACCCACCACCCTCGGTACATGGGGCCAGAGCCCTCATCACTGAGCCACAGGCGCTGCCCAAGAGAACATATCTTAAAACATTTTTTTAATGTGAAACAATTTGGGCATACAAAAAAACACAGAAATAATAAATTCTATGGCTTACTACCAAGATGAAACAGCTATTCTTATTTTATTTGCTTTGAACCCATCTTCTTAGTAAATAAAAATGATATTTATTTAATAAACAAATAATACCTTCTAGCTAAAGCCCCACTCAATGTCCACCATTTTCTCTCCATCTCTGGTAGTAATTCTATTGAAAAATTGGCATGTTTTGTTCTTTATGTGCTTTTGTACTTCCTCTGCCCAAATGTGCCTCCATAAACCATATATTAGTCCACTGCATCCTAGCTTCTTTTTTGCCATTAAGAAGAGTGTGGGGCATGGTGGCTCACGCCTATAATTCTAGCACTCTGAGAGACTGAATCAGGTAGATGCCTGAGCTCAGGAGTTTAAGACCAGCCTGAGCAAGAGTGAGACCCTGTCTCTACTAAAGTTAGAAAAACTAGCTGGGCATTGTTGTGGGTGCCTATAGTCCTACTTAGGAGCCTTAATCAAGAGGATCACTTGAGCCCAGGAATTTGAGGTTGCTGTGAGTTATGACACCACAGCACTCTACCCAAGGTGACAAAGTGAGACTCTATCTCAAAAAGTAAAATAAAATAAAAAGACTAGATGTGGTTCTTGATAAATAACCTTTCAAGCATCTGATATATAGTATTTAATATTATAAATAGAGAAATAGATTTTTATTAATTCCTAGCCCAAAGTAAGTTTTTCACCAGGAATATGCTTAGGACAACATAAACATTTATAAATATACCATTAATTTTTTTTTTTTTTTGGTGGGAATAACAACAACAACAACAAAATTCATCAGAATTCTTGTACTTGTATGGCACAAACTTGTAGCAATATTGTAAACAAGTATACCTATGTGTGAAATCTTATTTTGTGCACCCCAACTATCAAAAAAATAAACTAGATTGACTATGACTGAGGAAAGACTGAAAAATATTTCTATGGAAAATGATATTACAAAATTGTTATCACATGTAGAGGCCAGCAAAGGGAATGCAGCCCCAAAATGCAGGAAATGACATTTCTCAAAAGAAGGCATACAAATGGCCAACAGGTATATGAAAAACCAATACCCGATAACACCAATTATCAGAAATGCAAATTAAAACCACAATGATATATCACCTCATAGCTGTCAGGATGGCCATTATCAAAATGACAAAAGGTACTTACCTTGGTTAAGATGTGGAGAAAAAGGAAACTTTTCATAGTTGGGGTGCAAGAAATAAGACTTCATACGTAGGCATACTTGCTATTTACTGTCAGCTCACAAGAGGGAAAACAACTCTCTTAGGAAACAGATTCAAGGTGCAAAATTATCCAAGTTAATTAATTCCCTTGAGTTAATTAAGCCCGTTTCCTTGCAGACGTCCTCAAACATTTTAAATAAGGGGCCAGTTCGCTGTCCCTCAGACCGTTGGAGGGCCAGACTATAGTTTAAAAAAAAACTATGAACAAATTCCTATGCATGTTGCACATATCTTATTTTGAAGTAAAAAAAACAAAGCAGGAAGAAATACAGTCACACCACCTCATGTGGCCCGCGGGCCGCAGTTTGAGGACCCCTGGCCTAGGGAGATGATCAAGTGCAGACTCGATTTCATGAGCGACCTCCAACTCCTGGCTCAAGAGATTCTCCTGCCTCCACCTCCCAAGTACCTGGGACTACAGGTGCCCACCACAACGCCTGGCTATTTTTTGGTTGCAGCTGTCATTGTTGTTTGGCGGGTCTGGGCTGGATTTGAACCCGCCAGCTCAGGTGTATGTGGCTGGCGCCTTAGCTGCTTGAGCCACAGGCACCAAGCCAGGAAGGGTCTTAATCACTTTGCATATGTTAATTCATTTAGTCCTCAACAGTCCTATTAGATATAGGTACTAGTATTATTTCCAGTTTACAGAGGAGGAAACTGAGGCACCAACTCTACCACAATTGAAACTTACACACAGCTATTTGCCCACCTTATTTGCTTGGTAAAGGATGTCCTTTCATAACCTCTCTTTATTTGTCCCCAAATTGCATTGAATTTAAGTGGTAATTAATGTTAAGTACCATCTAAAAAGGCAGAATCCCAGGGAGGGAGAGGCCACTACACCCAGAATTTCATTTATAGAAACAAAACAAAACCCATTATTCCTGTTGTACATCTATAGCAATTCCTCCACACGCAGACCAAGCCCTATTTTCTTTTTTTAAAGAACACGTCCAAAATTTTATTTAACTCCTTAATTAATGAGAGGGCCGGTAAAATGTTAAAATCAATGCAATGAAAAAGCCAAAAAGATAGACATATAGGCAAAGAGGAAGGCAAAGAAACAGGAAACTGGCCACGTCCTCGGCACGGTAATCCAACATACACCATGCACTTCTTTTTTTTCTTCCGTCTTCTCCTTCCCATTCTTCTTCTTCTTCCATCTTATTGAGATATAATTCACATACTCGTTATATATTATATATCTCATGTGTTTTAAGTGTACAATTTATTGGCTTTTAGTATTTTTACACAGCTGAGCAACCATCACCACAATCAATTTTAAACATATCCATCACACCGAGAGAAAACTTCGTAAGAGACTGAGCATCAGGTTTATAGAAGTGGCCAATGGTTCTTGAGGGAGGCACTGGGAGCAGGACATTCTCCCAGCCGACCTGGAGATGTTTTGCAGCCCAGAGACAAGCCCTCAAACAACTGCACGCGTTAATAAGATTGGTTGCTCATTAGCAAGCAGGTATTGGACCTTGAACATATGTGGTGCATCAAGGTGGGAGTTGAGACCGTGGGGAAAGAGCACGTAACGATTATTAAGCATGTAGTCCTTGTGTGTGGGCCCCTCACACCTGTTGTATATTGTTTCAATAAAAGGCCACAGCAGAGGTTACTCAGGGCTCTCCTGCACCTATGGAGAGACCACCTCTTGCAAGCTTGTACTTACGATCTGTGTACCGGCTGGTTCCTGCGTGCAGTGACGGGATGCCAAAGTGACACCAACAAGGATGATGGGGTGACTTAGTGGCACCAACAAGCCTTGTACCTTTTAACCATAATCCCCCCAATCCTCCCACCTTACTCCCCTTCCCCAGCAATCGGCAGCCCCTAATCAGCTTTCTGTCTTCGTAGATATATCTATTTTGGACATCTTATACAAATAGAATCGCACGGTATCAGCTGCTGGTGGTGGCCTTCTCTCAGCTTAGTGATGCAGGGTCCTTCCATGTTGGAACATGTGTCAGTACTTTGTTTCCTCTGATGGCTGCATGACATCCCATGGAAGGGCTCCTTTTTTCTTACACTGTATTTTAGTGAACTATTTTTCATGAGAAGCAAAATATGAAAAATTCTGAATTCCAATGGGTTAGAGTTTTCAGTATCTCTCCAGGAGATCAGATATCTGACCCCAAAGCCAGTTTTTGCATCCAACCCCTGAGCTCCAATACTCTTGGCTTCTGGTTCTTTGTCTGAAATTTATATTTGCTTCCAGAAAGTTTAGCAAAATTCCCTTCTCAAGCCATTGGCCAGTTTTCCACTGTGGCAGGCACAGGGGACTCAATGAACCCAATGGCTGGAGTCCCTGGAGACCAGCCCCGAATGCGCCAGTCTGATGGTGGGCTGAGGTCTGTCCCAGGAGCATGTACTCAGAAATAACCAAGGAAAATAGGCAGCTTCCCCTTCCCTTGCCCTCTTGGCTGCTCCTGGCAAGCTGGGATGAATTCAGTTTGCCACTCCAGCTCTCTGCTAGCCCGTCATGTTTTCTTTCACCTGCCAACTCCTGGTGCTCTTCAGGGCTGCTGTTCCTCTTTTAAATGAGGAAGCACTCTGGCAGACCACTTAATTCCTAAGAAAGGAGTGACTCTGCAGGAAATTTACATTTCTGGAGAGGAGCCCAAAGAAAGGGCCATATGACTTGCAGACAGAATCTAATCGTGGGGCTCGCTAAAGCCTCTCCCTTCAAACCAAGGGCATGATGTTAGTTCAGGCACAATTGAGGTTAGAATTCTACTTGCTCCTTTTGAATCCATCTACCCATCCAACATTTATTCCACCCCAGTTTGGCCAGTCTTTGAGCCTAGTGCTAGGGATTAAAGAGCAATCTGGGTTGAAAACATGATCACAAAGTGTATTGAAATTATTCATTTGCCTATCCTGGTAGACATTGAATCTCTAGCTCCTTAAGGACAAGGACTATATTCTTTTATGTACATATAAATATGATATATATGATGATTATAGACATGATCATATAAATACTTAAAGAATCAATGAGGACCGAATGTATGTCCAGTGCCCAGCACAGTGCCCATGTGTTGCTGGTGTGGATAAGGAAGGCTCACTGGGAACCAGAGATCTTTCCAATGCGGAAATAGACCACAGAACCCAGCTGGGCATAGTCTATTAGAGCATGTTATTACACCTGTCAGGAGCTAAAGGAAAAAGAATAAAGTTCAGTGCTGTCCCTTCACCAAGGCCATTGCTTGTTTTTGTTTCACGAGAGGAAAATTATTTCTTTATAAGGCTGGTTCACTCCTGGGTTGGCTCCAGAGAAGGAGGCAACAGATTTAGAGAGGTGACAGTGAGACTCCTAGTATAAAGAACTCCTTGAAGAGCTAGAAATCAGCTGTAGCAAGGTAGGAGAGAAAAAGTGCTCAAAAAGGTAGTTTGAGGAAGTAATGAATTTTGTGCATCAAAGTTATAGGGAAATTTCTGTCATTCAAGGAAAATGCAACTGCTTCTGCCCTCACTCATTGTTAGATGCCTTTTGAACAGAAAACAATTTTATTGAGAAATAATTAACACGAAAAGCACCATTTTAAGTGTACAGTGATGTCGTCCAATGTATTCACTCCTTGAATAACTACCATCATTCCTTAAAGCTCTTTAGTCCTCCTTTTCAATTTCCTCTCTGCTCCCACTACACTATAATAAGCACTGATCTATTTTTGGTCACCACATCTATTTTGCCTTTTGTAGAATTTCACATAAATCAAATAATAAAGCATGTACTCTTTAGGCCAGCATGTTTTTGTAATTGGTTCATGTTACTACATGTGTCAGTGGTGTGTTCCTTTCTACTGCTGTACAGAATCTCTTTTCCTTAATGTATCCCTATTTATTCACTAGTTGGTAGACATTGGAATGTTTCCCATTTCTGGCTATTACAAATACAGCTTCTATAAGCATTGTACACAAATGTTGTTGTGGGCACATGACTTATTTAACTTGGGTAAATACGTAGGAGTGAAATGGCTGAGTTGTTTGGTAGTAGATGTACATTTAACTTTATAAGGGACTTCCACACTTTTCCAAAGTGGTTGTACCACTTTTCTCTGTGCCTTTTTAAAAAAGGCTGCTCACATTTTATGAAGTCTTATGGGGTAATTAAAAATTCAGGGTAAATTATTTTTTCTCTTGAGGACTCTGTGATACAACCATGGAAATAGGCTGGTAACAGAAAGCACAGTTCACAGAATCTCCATACCCTGTTATCTTTAGATAACAGCTTGAAGAATCTTGGCCATGAAGGAGTTCAAGACCAGCCTAGTTCTGTTAAAAAAAAAAAAAAAAAAAAGTCTTGGCTGAGAAAGACTTCTTTTCATCACTGAGGAGAAGCTATTGGAAAATCAAGTGGGGAAGAGGGCAGAGCCAGAGCTCCTGGAACTTGGGCCCCAAATTGTAATGGAAATAGCACAAAAAGACTTGTGTGTGAATGCACATGGTAGAACCTCTACAAGTTGACCACCCAAGGGACTGCAACAAACTAGTCAACATACAAAGGTGGTCAACATAAGGAACTAGGCCTGCTGTAATGGTATGTATATGTGGTGCACGTCCAGTCTATAGAAATTAGGTCAACTTAAGGAGGTGGTCAGTGTAGGGAGGTGGTCAACTGTGGAGGCTTGCCTGTATTTCTTTCATTTGAAATTTGGTGGAAATATCTCTCATTTAAGGAAATCCAACCACCACTAGTACTTTTTTGCAAACTTAGATTCATTATTTTATCTGCAAGTGCTAAGAGCAGGCTGCTTCTCCCTAGGAAAAAAGGAAAAAATAGTAGCTCTTGCTGCACTCCAACTACTGCTTGTCTTGAGAAATCTCCAGGATCATGCTCTGTTGTTCAAAGAGGTAATAATTCCTTTTCTCCATTTTAATTTTCCTTGCTCAGAGACAAGTATTGTAACGAACAGCTTGAGAGGCAGCTGGCTAGTTATAGTCCTAATGTGGATTAATCAGTTTCATATTTGCAGCCTTAGGGTTCTTACCTCTTTGTAACAGGAGAGGACAGCTGGCTCATAAACGATGTGGTTCTTGGTAGCACTTTTCCTAAAGCGCTCAATATTCGGCTTTCAAGGAACTCTGTCCTTGAAAGACCTGTTAGAAAGAAAACATGTCTAACATTTGGTCACTGCTTGTTATCACTAGAGAAGTTTATTAGGAGAAACGGTGGGAGTCCCACTTAAGAAGCTCTATTCAAAGCAGAGGAAGGACCCAATTGCCTTTTCAGATCTATGGTTATGAGTCAAAATAGTGAAGACTGAATACAGGTCACTTAACTCATCTAGTCTTGACCAGTTGTTTGCTGAGTGACAGCCAGTGGAGGGTGGGGCCTTGGTGTGTGCCACACCTTCTGGGGGCAAGACATGATTGCAAGAGGGAGGGACTTTACCTAACAAATGCAAACAGTGTAACCTGGCTTATTGTACCCTCAATGAATCCCCAACAATAATAAATAAATAAATAAATAAATAAATAAATAAATTTGGATTTCCTCCATCTCTAACATATGAATAATGGCTTATCACAGTTATGAAAATTAAGAGATAATGCATGCAAAGCATTTCTATTTTGCTGAGCAAAATATAGCCCTTCAAACTTTGCTATCATTAAGCTTTACTTACTTCAAATATGAAGTAAACTATATGTCTAGCATTTGTAAAGCAAATATACTTTACCTCAAAATTAAAATATTTATCCTTTAATTCAAAAGTAGACTTCCTAATAAAAATCAGCAGCAAAAAAAGGTACAGTGGTTAATAACTCTAAAAGATTTCAATTAATTTTTGAACACTGCAGTATGCAAGCATTCAGAGTACTCATTTTCAGCAATCAGTTGCAGGTGAGGAAGTGTTTTGCTAGACAAGTGGGGCAGCCTAGAACATTTTCTTATGGTTAAGATCCAGGAAAAGAAGCAATAAGGGGATGAATAAGGCAACAAACTGTGCTTGGAGGAAAACAGGGAGCAGGGAACTCATTTAGGCAGGCTCAAGGATGTTAAACAAAATTTTGAAATGAAAGGTACAGAGCTCAGATGATCCTGTAGTGGACTCCCACCATGTTGATCATCCCTCCTACCATATTGACCAACCCAACATTCAAATAAAGCAAACTTGGATTTCCCCAGAGCTAGAAAGCTCCTTGGAGTTAACTTTGTGGAGAACTTGCCTGCAACTTCTGCTGTATTGCTATCATTGATTTAATTTAATTTAATTTATCATTGATTTATTTAATTTTTAGTTTTTATCATCTGTCTCCCTATTTTAGAATTAAAGGTCTGTGAGGGCAATGGATTGTTTCTGTTCACTGTGAGGAAGCCCAGTGCCTAGAATAGTGTCTGATAAGCATTAGGCACTTAGTCCACCTTTGTTGAACAGATCTCATCTGGGCCACAACTGGGTACAAGGGGCTATCAGAACACAATGAGAGGAAGATTTTATATGACAAAGAATCACAAACATATTTTTGAAGGACCATTTTACGAAGTCATAGATGGACTACTTGGACCAGAAGGGACTTGGATAATAAGGATGATGCCCCAATTTTGCAGATTGAAAGATAGAGGAACATATTAGCTAACAGGGGATGGGTCTGGAGCTCAAGCTTCCAGGTCTAGTCTTCTTGCAAAAGTTAGAATCCTATCAGACATATAGCAAGAAATCTGAGGACAGATGAAGCAGAATGTTTGAAAGCGTAAGGTCTATCCAGGTGATGAAGATTATTTTAGTGACTACAAGGACAGAAATGTGCATATGTTGTAGGGGAAACAAAGAAAAAATGCAAGTGTGTGACACAACCATTTGCTATGGTGCTGTCAAGTAAAAGAAACTCTATGAAGAGGGTAGTGGGACCTGGAAGAATGGAAGGGCTGTAGATAAGCAGGAAGGCGAGAAAGATGCAGTATCCAGAGAGAATAAGCCTGTGATGGCCGAGGAGCTTGTAAATAGTGGTAGAGATGGCACTGCTGTACACAGACACACAAGAAAACGGCCAGATCCTTGAAGCTATCCAAAGATCATGTTATGAAACTTGGAATCCTAAATAATAATAAGACATTCAAGATTCTTCAATTAAATAAAATTAATTAATCTTAATAAAATTACATAAAAGCTTTCTGATGATTCAAGTCTGGTTCAAAATGAAGACCTTGAATGTACATATGACAGAGTATTAAACTATGTAGATTATATTTATCATAATTTGCTAAGAAAATATTTTTTCCTTAGATACTCAAAATAATGAGTTTCACAATGATCACATATTAATTAGAACTGGAGGATTCTTTGTTTTTACTAAGCCTTGGAAAATGATTTATAAACAGTTATTTGCTAAGTTGATGAAATATTAGCATGCTAGATGGTAGAAAAAACAAAATGTACAATCTTTGAATAAAGTTCCAGAAACACTTTATTTAAAAATGGAGTTGTAAATGCATAACAAAATAACATAAGTAATAAATGTAACAAAAATAAATAAGGAGAATAATGTATTCATACAAAATAAAAATAACATAGTAAAGGCCAAATGTTTATAATTGAACAAAACCGTGTAAACACTTAAACAATAATGTAAGTAGAGTAGATTCTAATATTTTCCTAAATTTCTTACCTTCTACTTCCATGTGGATATAATCAGTACCCAAATATGAAATAAACGAGGGAACCATGGTGATTATTTTCAACTTTTTCTTCAAATGGACTGACCCTGTTTTAATGTGTCTTTTATTCCCGCAGAGCATTTATAATCTTTTCATTTATGTTCTTTAAAACCTTTTTTTAAGTCTTCCTTTATTAGACAGAATGAGGAATTTAGATTTACAAGGAGAATAGTTCATTTACCTTTTTTTAATTTAAAGAAAAATACGAGATCCATAATATAGCAGATTTTTGTTTTTACATCTCTACAAAACATTTTTTTGCATCTTCATTATCTAGTCTAATAGTATAGGATCTTAAAAATCCTGCAAAGTTTTGAAGTGTAGAGTTACTTTGTCTCTTAAAATAAATGTAGCATTGAATTATTGCTGAAATTTTATAAAAGTTGGAAAAGCTGCAGTTTAACCTTTATAGACTGATGGGGTCAAGTGAAAAATCCAGGTCTAGTACTAATATTTAACTGAATTAAGATTTACCCAAATTTGTAGTGTTCTGGAAACACAAAGATAATTACTTTCTTTTTAAACTCATCCAAATGTGAACTCACTGGAAAGAGAAAAAACAAGTTTAAAGAAGACATTTTCCATAGGCTTCCTGTTTAGTAGCACAGGCCCAGGGCCATGGTTGTCATCTTGCAGGGTCCTTATAAATGTCTAAGACTGAAACTGGATTTCCTATTGGGTCCTACAGGGAAACACACAGAAGCAATTCATTGCTTGGGAGTGAAACTATCAACTAATCTTATGACTACTGGTTCTCCAAGTTTCCTAACGAAGAAATTTTAACTTCATGATCATTTCAAGGGAAAATTTTTTTTTCAACTGTCACATATAAACTTGGTAACACAGGATCAATATACATGTTCTTAGTTTTAAAAATATACTCCACCTAAACTGTCTGTCTAATCTTTCTAGTTATCATTTAACCTAAAATGAGTGACAAAATTAATTTCCATTAAAAAAAATTTTTAAAAAGTGCCAAATTGATCTTTTTTAAAGTGGAGTAAAACAAATACAGTGTTATCAATCTCCTATGTACAAAAAAGACAGTTACTTCTTATTGATATATAGATATGTCCACCTACCACTCCCAGCAAATCTTAGTGCAAACATAATAGTTATTTCCATAAACCCCAAGACAATTTACGTAGCAACAAAGTTATATAAATCACATCTATGTTGGAAAATTTTAGGACACAGAATGACTATTGTGAACGGTCTGCCTTACTGTGGAGGGTACTATGTCACTGTGTCCAGTGGCAATGAGTACTAATAAAAATCCTATTATTAAGAAGCAAACAGAATGGTTTAATAAATCTGTACAGATGAAGAGGAAGTCCACTGCAGGGAGCAGCTTGGCACAGGAGACATGGGGGTTCAGAAATGTTGGGTGTTTAGTTTGCTTGTAGGTCACAGCATGGCTTAAAAAAACAAACAAAACAAAGATCTATGAAGGGAAAGGATGCAATGATAAAATTCAACTTGAAAATCATAAAACCACAAAAGCTGAAATTGCCACAGTCTGCTTTTTCCTATGTATATATCAAGTGGTTATCTAAATGGTGTGAAAAGATCAGACACTACATTACAGGTGAAAAATAAATAAATAAAATTAAGAAGACAGGGATAACAAGATTGCAGTTGACCAAGCTGTCTTGTTTTGTGTTAAGTCAACACTATGCTGCTTCCAATATTCCTAGTTATTCCACAGGTAATTATTTTTTAGCAAACAAGAGAAAGTCATTCATGTACTGTAACATCTTCCTCTTCCCCATCAGGGTTGAATCTATTGAAATGTATACTGAAATCAGCCTCAGACTCGGCATTCTCAAATTCAGCTGAGACTGAGATAGTAGCAGGATGAAGAACCCTAGCTTCTGGTTGGCAAAGTGTTGGTGTCTGACCCGGGCTGCTGTGGTTATTCACAGGACTGGACTTCTGTTTTGGTGGAGATGGCAAGATAGCACTGGGAAATCCCATGTTGTTCAGAGCCTCCAAAGTTCCATCTGGGTCAATCATGGCATTGATCACTGAAGGGAAAAAAAAGGAGTTGGTGGGAGGAAGGACAGAATTCTAAATGGAATTACATTCAGATATGAATATTAACGTTGTTCATGATCTGGACATTTCAACTACCTGTGGACATGTGATCTTAAATGTGACTAATCCTTCCAATATTGTATTTAAAACCCCACCCCTAGTAACTGTGTAGTTGATCTATATTGTATATTACACAGACCTTAAGACTCTCTCTGGGTCTCCTACTAGGTCATTTATAAGCATTTCAGAGACTGATGAGCGATTCAAGAAAGATCTTTTTGAAACTGGCTTTCATTATTGTGACAGAATTATGAAAATATTGGTGGTAATTTTTTTTTTTTAAAGAGACAATCTCCCTCTGTTCCCTAGGTTGTAGAGTGTAGTGGTGTCATCACAACTCACTGAAACCTCAAACTCCCAGGTTCAAGCAACCTTCCTGCCCTAGATTCCCAAGTAGCTGAGACTACAGTTGCATATGACCATACCTGGCTAATTTTTATTTAAAAATTTTTTCTTTAGAGAGCAGGAATCTCACTATATTGCCCAGCCTGGTCTTAAAATCCTGGTCTCAAACAATCCTCCTGCCATGGCTTTCTAAAGAGCTAAGATTACAAGTCTGATCCACAGTGCCTGGCCTGGTTATGATTTTTAATAAACTCTGTTTATCACTCAGAGAACTGGAGGTTAGTTGCTAAGACAAGGTTCAAGAGTAACCTCAAGGCTGGAAAGAAGATAAGAACACCAGCACACTTTGAATGCTACCACAGCATATTGTCATTCACCCTACCACCAGGTGTACGTGCCAATGTATAGGTCCCCTCCCAGGGCAGTCCTCATAAGCCAAACAGACTTTGTTATCTCCACAAGAGGTGCCAGTTAAGGGGAACTTCTCAGGCAGTGATTTTCATTTGGCATTGGGGAGAGTACAGAATTAGAAAAAGAATTATTAAAAGTATATACCTCCATTTACCAGCTAACAATTACTGTGATAGCAAGTCACTTTCACTCAAGGGAGTATATAACATAACTCTTAGGAGTGGTGGGGATGATTAAAGGTTAAGAATCATTTAGGTAGGATATGCATATTATGCTTATGATTATTCAGTAAAGACTACATAGAATTAGCAGCTGACTCTGGACCCTGCCTGCTATACTGCTGCTGGTGTCTTTTAGGTCAAGACCTGTATAGGCATTAATGAATGCATAATCTACATTGGATATGAACCACCAAAACAATATCCTTGTCAAAGTTTAGGAGTCAAAACAGTCTCTTTTATTTTCTTTACTCCTTTCTCTTCTAGTCCCTATAACCAATATATATTCATTCCTGTGGTCCATCTCAGCATCCATGATTTGCACGTATTAGAATGCAAGTTCATTTGAGGTTATATCACTCATATAATTCAAAATTTTCAATTTAAATAAATAATGCTAATTATCAATAAGCATCTTTAGCTGCATATACACTTTAATATATTATCTTACTTTATTTTACAGATAATTTATACATAACCTATGTAATATTGTAAATGGTTTATAACATCTAGCCTATTGTTAAATCTAAGCACTAAAATATACAAACGATTTAACTTTATTATATTTTAAAGTTTTTATATTGGGTACTAAAGTTTCCTTTTTATGAGTATGTAGAACTGTACATACACGTTACCACATTTAACCAAATGATGTCCTAATACTATTTTCAGAAATGCTACTTAGAATGAACTCATTCTAAATTTTTAGTTCTTTATACCTAATTTAATAATAAATTTACCTTGTAGCTGCTTTTCAACTCTTTTTAGTTCCTGTAAGATAGAAGAAATCTCCTGCAGGGAAAGCAATACCAAAAATTAGCTTATGTTAAAATATTTTCACTTGACAAGTAATGATTTTCACTATCATTTTATTGGAACACTTAACATTATTTATGTGGCACTACATTAATCATAACATGATATAATTATGACATTCTTTAAATAAAATCTAAATTAAAATCTTTAAATTAATAATGAAATAGAAAAATTTTTAATTAGATAATGATAGTAGAAGATGAAAAGTTCAAGGTAATTCATCACTATATAAACAAAGTATTTTTTTTTTTTTTTTGAGACAGAGTCATGCTCTGTTCTGGAGAGAGTGCAAATGGCATCATAGTAGCTCCCTGCAACCTCAAACTCCTGAGCTTGAGTGATCCTTCTGACTCAGCCTCCGGATAGCTGGGAACAGAGGCATGCACTACAATGCCCAGTTAATAGCTCTATTTTTTTATAGAGACAAAGTCTTATTACGTTGCTTAGGCTGGTCTTGAACTCCCAGCCTAAAGTGATCCTCCTGCCTCATGAAGTGCTAGGATTATAGGCGTGAGCCACTGCATCTGGCCAAAGATTAAACAAAATTTGTATCAACCGATCTTGTAACAATTCTGTGCAAAAGTCTATGGATTTGTTTTTGAAAAATTTATAAAGTTTAATCCCAATATTAGGATTATACTCAGAGCAATGAATATCTGTATAAATTTTTAATAAAAAAAGAAGACATGCATTTTACTA
Organism: Loris lydekkerianus; assembly: GCA_963574355.1. Lineage (NCBI taxonomy): Eukaryota > Metazoa > Chordata > Mammalia > Primates > Lorisidae > Loris > Loris lydekkerianus. Next base: position 10,792 of record CAUYPK010099583.1, on the reverse strand, counting down.
AGTAAATGGAAACAATTCATGTCAACCCCAGTGAATCAGCTGAAGAAATAAAATTTCCCAAATTTGTGTATTTATATTTTCTTTTACAAATGTAAACAATAAAAAATAAAGGGTTATCTTTCACTTAAAGTAAAATGTTTTTATGTTTCAATCTTCAGGAAAAATTACCATACCATGCTTGATGTTTTCACAATAGGAACTTCACTTTCAGCTCTTAACTTGCTTTCTATGTCATCCCAATTCCGATCTTTGTCTTTAAATAATATTCTATAAATCAAAAAAGATAAGCATTTTATTTCTCATTTTTAAAAAACTGTAACATTTTTGTTAGTAATACCCAAAACAATTATTGTTTCAAAGCTATACAAGGGAATAAAAAAAATAACCATTGCACGAACTAAGAATTAAATACTGAGCCAATAGTACAATTAATGGACATTTATTAAAAATATGTATTTAAAAAGTAACTGAAAGGTTATTAATACATATATGAACGCTTTCTGTGTATCTTGTTTATTGAAAACCAAACATAAAACAAATGTTAATTATGGTATAAGAGAGAAATTGTATCCACATAACTTTTATTGCATTATATTATCACTGTTCTAGAATTTTATTTTAATTGTTAATCTCTTATCGTACCTAATTTATAAATTAATCTTTATCATAGGTATATAAGAGAAAAATCATAGTATATATAGGTTTCTGTAATATCATAGTTTTAGGCTTCTACTGGGGGTCCTGGAACAGCCATATAGACATATATCCTCTGTGGAGAAGGAAAAACTGTGTTACTGCTACTGTATGCAACTTTGTGCATACAGAATATATACAGTACAGAAATAAAATGAAAATAGGCCGAATTAGGTATAAACTGTCTGTTAAATAGAAATAGACACTTTACTGTTCAAGTGTTATTTTAAAGACTGAAAATTGGAATACTTAATTTGCTTTCTTTAAAAATCTTAATTCACATTAGTGTATCTGGACATAATAACCTTTTAGGAGTTAAAACATTATCTTTTTGAAAGAAACAATTGCCAATAGGATAATTGTTCTATATTAGAAACTAAATTCAAATGTCTTAACTTCTAAAGTACACAAAATTTTGATTTGTCTTTCAAATGTGATATACTTCTCTCCCTAGTAAGTTATAATCTAGGAGACATAATTCTGCAGTTTTAGAAAGAGGTAAATAGTAGCCACTTTTTTTGTTTCTTTTTAAATTTCTTCATTGAGTCAGAAATCTAGTTTAACTCCTCATGTAAAAATCAATACTGTACAATATTAAACAAGGTATTACTACTGACCAGTATTTAAGTAATAAACTAAATTAATATGCTTATTGGTATTTCTTTGAAGGTCAATATTGCAAGTTTACTTTATTTAAAAACATGACATTCAGTAGCTTAAAATCACGTCTGGAACATTTGCAACTAACATAATTATGCTTAGGAAGGCAACAATAGGTCTAGAATCTGGTATAAGAATATTCTTCTGATCTACTATTAAATTTTCTAAACTCAAAAGACTCACCATCCTTGCCAACCATTTTTCATAGTATCCATGATATTAAGGCATAAGGAAATTATTATGTTTTTATAAAAGAGCCCTTACAGCATGAGGAGTAGGAAGAAATTAGAAAATAATGACTATTTCTGAGACCAAGACAGAACTGCAGTGGAGCTGTACAGTAGAGGAAATCTATGCTTCAACCACACAGTGATGAGAAATCAAAACATTTTTCCAGAAGATGGTTTCTGAGTAGAGTGCTGGTGCTTCTGAAATTGTTAAACCATAGATACTTTACCTCGGTTTTATCTTCATTATTTTCCGTAAGTCCTGCCAGAGTGCCATACAAAGTAAAACCCGAAGCTCAAACGGAAGGCAGTTCAAATACAACAAATACAGGCTCGGTGTGGTGGTTTATGTATGAAAGTCTATCACCCCGGGAGGTGGCAGGATCACTTGACAGGAATTTGAGACCAATCTAAGCAAAGGGAGATCCTGTCTCAACTAAAAATAGTAAAATTAGGTGGGCGTTGAGGCAGGTGCCTGCAGTCTCAGCTTCTTAGGATGCAGGAGGATTGCTTGAACCCAGAAGTCTGAGGTTGCTGTGAGCTAGGCTGAGCCCATGGCACTCTAGCCTGAGCAATAGAACAAGACTGTCTTACAAACAAACAAACAAACTCCCAAATAGACAACAACAAAAATACAATGAACATTCCATATTTAAACCTAATTTTACTTAAGCATTTCAATATATCTATATTTTTAACTTTCCAAATTCTGTCAATTTCTAAGACAGTAAGATCAATCAATTAATGTGCTCTTTGTTCTCAGTTTTAATTAAATGTCAAAGCTACAAAAAATATTTTTCTTTGGGGATGACTAGGACTAAGTTCAGTGCAGAGTCTAAGAAAGATGCTCTGCAGTATGGAATAGTCAACGAGAAGAGAACAAACAGCCAAGATAGGTAAGTTATGGAAATCTACTGTATGAAGGACTGAGGGGACAGATCCAGTTATTAGGGAAGGAGAACCCATGTTTCAGTGGTAGGGTGCATACACAGCATACTCATTTATAGTATGTCCAAGGCAAGTCACATGACTCTGAGACTCTTATAATATTTTTATGGATAACACTGGGGTATCAAGAAGACCCGTAGTTGATATATTAGCTTCCCACAGCTTTTTATGTTAAAGTCCAAATGCCTTAATAAATTCTACTTGAACTGATCCATCCTGACACTAATCTCTCCAGTGTCATCTCTCACCACTCTCTAACACTCTCACTTCTCACTTCAATTATTTTTTGACTAACTCTTCTCACCCTTCAGGACTTAAATTGCATGGCAATTTCTAAGAAGCCTACTCTGAATTTTAACTAGTGTCCTTGCTATGGGCTCCCACAGTACCTTATCATATATTTCCCTCTGTATACTTATTACATTGAATTGAAATTACTTCTGTTTATTTGCCTGCTTTCTACACTCAAAAACATGCTGGACAAATGACATGCAGTCAAACATCATTCAGTGAGTGAATGGATCTGGAGATATTCTAATAGATTATTTCAAATGATGCTTAACTTACTCATTCCTTTGGCTAATAATCCTTCTACAATGCCCCGGCTTCAAAATATAATTTCAATGGAATTAAATTCAAAGTAATAATTAATTATTATCTTTCAACTATGTTGAATACTTGAGCCAAACCTGAGGTATAACTCCAGGTATTAATGAGTAGGAATAAGATTGGAGGTTATAGATTTAATTCATTTGTGATTATTTAGCTAGTTATTATAGTTATACTTAATTTTTTTTCCCTACAAATTTCAGTTGGGCACTACCCTATGGAATAGTGAAATGTATCTGTCTCTGGCCACATGTATTAGATCACAGGTGCATAGGCTGTCATGTAGAAGGAAGTCACTCTTACTTGTGAATGAAGGTGGGATTGGCAAACTTGGGAGTCATTAGGGGAAAACATGTATAATTCCGCACCAAGATGATATTAGGGTGCCAATTACTTAATTACTGAGTATGACTAAAATAAAACCAATGGAGTCATTTATAAACCCAATCAGAATTTGTAAAATTGTTACTTATGAATAGCATGCAACTAATTACAATTTGCTAAAATAAGTTATGAACTTTAATTTCTTATTAATAAGGTTGCAATTTATATGTGAAATTAGTCTTACTATACTTTTTATCTCATTTCACTAGTGATCATAATAAGAAAAAGAAAAAAAGTGATAATTAGACTTGGTCAGAACAGAAATTACGAATAGTAAAATATAGATAAACTCACATAAAATAATGAAAGAAGGTAAATCATATGTAGATAACTGAAACAGTGAATTTAACACAGCTAACTTGTTCAAATAAATTATACTGTAAATTCCGTGAGAGCATGGGGTCTTTGTTTTGTCAATGTCTAATTATAAAGTGCCTAGAATTATGTAATAACTGTTAACAAACAAATATTAAATTATTATTCTGTGGAAAATTAGATTTATTTAAAACTCACAGAGATATATGAGAATTGACAAGGGCATATTGTTTATTTATTTATTTTCAGACAGAGCTTCACTTAGTCATCCTGGGGTTGAGTGCTGTAGCTTCATAGCTCACAGCTCTCTCAAACTCCTGGGCTCAAGTGATCCTCTTGATTCAGCCTCCCGAATAGCTGGGACTATAGGCGTGTGTCACTAAGCTTGGCTACTTTTCTATTTTTAGTAGAGACAGGGTCTTGCTCTTACTCAGGCTGGTTTTGAACTTTGGTGCTTAGGCAATCCACCAGCCTTGGCCTCTCAAGAGTGCTGGGATTACAGGTGTAAGGCACCAGCCCAGCCTTGGCAAATTACACTGAGAAACATTGACAAAAACAACAGATGGCAAAAAACTGGTAGTCACTAAGATAACTTTCAAAACTATTTATATGTGCTCCTTATAAAACCCCAATGTTCAACTCACTGCCTTTTACTCACACCAGTATGCCTCACATTCCAAAACAATTACACTCAAGTGGTAGGGAGAAGGAGGATGGAAGGATGGAGGCGCTTGGTGTGCTCCCCACTAAAAGGCACAATGTAGGAGTATAGGCACACTTCCTGTGTGAGGGACACAACTACAACTGGGACTTTACTCAATAAATGCAATCTAATGTAACCTAATTGTACCCTCATATTAATCTGTTTTTGTTTTTTTTTTTTAAGCTATTAGGATAATTTTTTTTTTTCAAAAATATTCAAAATTATCATTTCAAAATTGTGTTCAAGGCCAGGCATGAGGGCTCACACCTGTAATCCCAACACATTGGGAGGCTGAGGTATAAGAATCATATTCTGGTTATCAACCCTTTGTGTGACTCATAATATACAAATATCTTCTCCCATTCAGAAGGCTATTTGCTTTCATTGTTGTATCCTTAGCTGTGCAGAAGTTTTTTTTGAGCTTAATTAAGTACTATTTATTTATTTTTGTTGTTGTTGCAACTGCCAATGGAATCTTCTTCATAAAATCTTTTCCTAAACTGGTATCATCAAGGGTTCTTCTCCCTCTTTTTTCTAGTATTTTTATTGTTTTGTGTCTTAGATTTAAATCTTTTATCTATAGTGAGTCAATTTTTTTTATTATTCAGTCATAGCTGTGTACATGAATGCTATCATGGGGTACAGTGTGCCGGTTTTATATACAATTCAAAATGTTTTCATCAAACTGGTTAACACAGCCTTCACAGCATTTACATAGTTATTGTGTTAAGACATTTAGATTCTCCATTTAGTAAATTTCACATGTACCCTTGTAAGATGCACTGTGAGTCAATTTTTGTAAGTGGTAAAGAGATACAGGTTCAGTTTCAGTCTTTTACCTGTGGTTATCCAGTTCTCCTAGCACTGTATGTTGAATAGGATTCTATTCCCCAGTATATGCTTTGGTTTATTGAAGATAAGATGTCAATACGAGGCTGGTTTCACTTCTAGGTTTTCTATTCCATTTCATAGATCTTTTTTCTTTTCTTTTTTCTTTCTTTTTTTTCTTTTTGTAGTTTTGGCCGGGTCTGGGTTTGAACCCACCACCCTTGGCATATGGGACCGGTGCCCTACTCCTTGAGTCATTGGCGCTGCCCTCTTTGGGATTTTTTAAGTATTAGATCCTATCATCAGCAGAGAGGGAGAATTTGACCTCCTTTGCCCCCATTTGGATGCCTTTAATATCCTTCTTTTGTCTGGTTGCATTGGCTAGAAACTTCCAGCACTATGTTGAACAGTAGTGGCAATAGTGGACATCATTGTCTGGTTCCAGTTCTAAGTGGAAATGTTTTCAGTTTTACTTCATGCAAGTATGATATTGGCTGTGGGTCTGTCAGAGATGGCATCTGTTAAGTTTAAGAAATGTCCCATCTATGCCTATTTTTGTTAAGTGTTCTTGTCAAAAAAGGATGCTGCATTTTGTCAAATGCTTTTTCCTGCATCTATCAAGGGGATCGAATGATCTTTGTTTTTGCTTCCATTTATGTAGTGAATTACAATTATGGATTTGTGTATGTTAAATCAACCTTGCATCCCTGGGATAAAGCCTATTTGATCAGGTGGTATTTTTTTTTAAATATATAGCTGTATTATATTTGCCAGGATTTTATTGAGTATTTTTCTATCTATATTCATTAGTAAAATTGGTATTTAGTTTTCCTTTTTAGTTGAGTCTTTTCCTGGTTTTGGTATCAGGGTGATATTTGCTTCATAGAATGTTCTTTCTTCTCAGTGTTTTGGAGTAGGTTCTAGCCAATGGACATAAGGTCTTCTTTGAAGATTTCATAGAATTCTGGTGTGATGCCATGTGGTCCAGGGATTTTGGGGGCTGGGGGGTGGCTTTTTTATTGTTGCTTCAATTTCAGTGCTTAATATCAATCTGTTCAAGAGATCTATTTATACATATAGGGAGGTTGTGTGATTCCAGGTATTGGTCCATTTCCTCCACATGGTTAAATTTCTAGATATAGAGTTTTTTGTAGTTATCAGAGATCAGCTTTTGTATCTCTATGGTACCAGTTATTATTTCCCCTATTTTGCTTCTGATTTAGGTTATTAGAGATGTTATTTGCTTCTAGTTATTTGGGTCAAAGGTATACTGATTTTGACTTTATCTTTTCAAAGAAATAATTTTTTTGTTTCATTTGCTGAATGATTCTTTTGTTTTCAATTTCATTACTTTCTGATTTAATTATGGTTATTTCTTTTCTTCTCCTAGGATTAGGTTTCAATTGTTCCTCTTTTCCAGGTCCTTGAGGTGGCTCATTAGATTGTTTACATGCATTCTGTGTTTTGGATGTGAGCATCAAATGTGGTAAGTTTCCCTCTTAGGACTGCATTTGCAGTATCTCACAGCTTTTGATAGCTTGTGGCTTCATAGTCATTATGTTCAAGGAATCTAATGACTTCCTTCTTTATCTCCTCCTTGTCCCAACTGTCATTCAGCATAAGGTTGTTTAGTTTCCATGATATGGTGAGCAGGGATGAAGGTTTTAGTTAGAGTTGAATTCTACCTTTATACCCTTATGGTCTGAAAAAAATCTAAGGTATAACTTCTATTAATTTTCTTGTGGTTTAATTTGTATTCTAGGATATAGTTAATTTTGGGGTATGATGCATGAGCTGGGAAGAAAAAAGTACACTCAGTAGTTTTGGGTGGTATGTTCTTTATATATCTATTAAGCCTAATTGTTGTAGGGTTGCATTTAAGTCCCTTGTTACTTAGTTTAGTTTCTGTTTAGGGTATTATTATCATTCAGACTGGTTAGGGTTTGTTTTATAAATCTGGGGGCATTTAAATGGGTGGCATATATCTCTAGAATTAATGTCTTCTTTTTGTATTGGTCCCTTGGCCAGTATATAGTGTCCATCTTTGTCTTTTATTTTTCTTGCTTTAAATCTACTTGTATCTGCAAATAAGATTGCAACCCTGCCTTTCTTCTGGTTTCCATTTGCCTGAAATGTTGTCTTCCAGCAAGATTCTTCACCCTGATTCTTATTTTGTCCTTAGAGGTTAGATGTGTTTCCTGAAGACAGCATATACTTGGCTTGTGCTATTTTTATCCCAGCAGCCAGCCTGTGCTTTCTTCAGTGGGAAATTCAACCCATTCATATTATTGAGAGAATTGATAAATTTGGTAGAATTCTGTTTGTCTTGTTTTCTGGAGATCTCTTGCCTAGTTTTGTCACTTGTAGCATTATGGAAGCTACGCTTTGGACTTCAATTTATGGGTGTCTTTACTTTGCTGGAGGACTGTTATACTAGTCTCTGTGTAGTATGGATCTGAGTACTTCCTCCAAAGCTGTTCCTTTAGTGTCAAATTTCCTTAAGGATTGTTTGTCATTAAAAGATTTGATTTCTCTATCATATATGAAACTTAGTTTGGTAGGATACAGGATCCTAGCCTGCAAGTTGTTTTATTTAATACACTAAAAGTTGAAGCCCAATTTCTTCTGGCTTATAAAGTTTCAGCTGAGAAGTCTGCTGTCAGCCTGATGGATCTGTCCTTGAAGGTCAATTGGTGCTTACTCTACTGCTTGCATAATTTTCTCTTTCCCTTTGACCTTGCCAGGTCCATTACAATGTGTCTAGGAGATGCTGCTTGTATTGAGACAAACTGGGGTTTCATACCCATCTAAAAGTAGTGTCTCAGAATCTTTGGTGATGCTTGGAGAATGTTCAGTTATGACATCGTCCAGTAGGGCCTCCATATCCTTGGTATGCTCTTTTTCTCCTTCAAGAAACCTACAATTTATATTTTTGTATGCTTCATGAAATCCCATTAATTCTCTAAGACATTGCTCTGTTTTTTTTTTGTTGTTGTTGTTTGTTTTTTTTTCCCTGCCTTTTTAAATGCCCGAGTTAGTTCAAGAGCCTTATCCTCTAGCTCTGAGGTTCTTTCTTCTCCATGGTCTAATCCAGGGGTCCTCAAACTGCGGCTCGCGGGCCACATGAGGTGGTATGATTGTATTTGTTCCTGTTTTGTTTTATTACTTCAAAATAAGTTATGTGCAGTGTGCATAGGAATTTGTTCATAGTTCTTTTTTTTTTTTTTTTTTTTTAAACTATAGTCCAGCCCTCCAACGGTCTGAGGGACAGTGAACTGGCCCCCTGTTTAAAAAGTTTGAGGACCCCTGGTCTAATCTATTATTAATAGTTTCTACTGTATCTTTAAGTTCCCTGAATGACTCCTTCAATTCCTTAAGCTCTGATACAGCCTTTCTAATTTCATCATATCTTTTATTTATTTCTTGGGTCAACTTTTGGGTTTCCTTTTGGTGGTTTTCCACTTTTCCTTCAATTCCCTTCACATTATTCCCATTCCTAAATTCCCTTTTTGTCATTTCCATAATTTCTTTATGGGTCAGATCTTCTGTGGTAGCTGTCTCATGATCCCTTGCAGGAGTTGATCTGTTCTAGTTTTTCATGTTCCCAGAATTTTTTGGTGGTTCCTTCTCATTTGTGTTTTCTTTTTGTTCACTTCCTTCCCCTCCTTTCTCATTCACTTCCCCCTATTTAATAATCCTTATCTTTGTGCTTGGGTGTTGGAGTGGCCTGAAGTCTCTCACTGTCTCACTGTGAACTTGCAATGATGTTTCTGTGCAGGACAATCGAGTAAGAGTTGGTTGGAATCCTTTCACCTCAATCTTACAGAGAGCTGCTGGTGAGATGTCTCTAGTCTGCCATCTTGGAGCTGACCTTCCTTGATAGCTCCTTTTAAATTAGGTAATTAGCCTTACAAAATTCAATTAAAATGATGTTCAACGTGTTTTCACCACACTTACTGGTACTCATCAAACACTGAATAAATGTATTATTTCTAGATATAAACAATATAAAATTATACTTGTGTGAAATACAATTCATAAGCCATGTTCAGACATGGTTTCATTACATTTTAAGTTTCAATTATAGGAATTATACATAAATTAATTTCCAGCATCAATGAACTTCTGAAGTATTATTACATAAAATCTGCAAGTCTGTGGTCTGAATGACTAGTGAATTTAAAGTGGTAAAATAGTACAGATAGATACTTACTTTGGAACATACTTTTTCCCAAGGTAAACACATTGATTCTAAAGATGGAAATTTAGCTTTGAGAAATAGCAACAAAAAGTAAAGCAAGATGATATTATGATTAAGACAATAAAATATATACATGCACACATGAATGAGAAATCATTTTATTTTCTTCTCTTCACAACAACCCTATGAGCAGACAGTATAAGTATACTTATTTCTGTATCAGATGATGAAATTGGAGGCAGGAGAAAACAGGTAGCTTGTTCAAGTTTGTGTAAGAAGTGGCAAAACTAAAACACACCCTCAAGTCTTCTGCTGATTAGACTAGTCCTCTTCTCTCTACGTTTTATTAGATTCTTTCCTCTCACCTGTTTTACCCCTCAAAAGCTTTAAGTTCCTGGCTTTTGCCAACTCTTCTTTGAATAACTTTTCTAGGAGTAGTCAAGCTAACATGAAACAAAGCTATTTCTTTTGACTACTCATTTTCTTTTTTCTTTTTATTTTTTATCAAATCATAAACACATAGATTATGTATACATTAATGCATTTATGGAGTACAATGCTGATTTCATATAGAATTGGGAACGCTTACAACACTCTGGTTAATATATACTTCATCTTATTTACTTAGTTACTGTGTTAAGACATTTATACTCTATATTAATAGATCCAACATATAACCTTGCATTATGCACCATAGGTGTGATCCCACCATTCACCCTCCCTCAATCTGACCTTCTCCCCTCCCCTCTCAAACCCCGCCCTTCATCTTGGGCCATAGTTGTGATCTATTCTTCATATGAAAGTGTGAGTGATTGTAAATTGGTTTCATAATAGTACTGAGTACATGGGATATTTTTTCTTCCATTCTTGAGATACTTTACTAAGCAGGATATGTTCCAGTGCCATGTGAACGTAAAAGAGGTAAAGTCTCCATCTTTTTTAAGGCTGCATAATATTCCATGGTATACATATATCACAATTTGTTAATCCATTCATGGGTCGTTGGGCACTTGGGCTTCTTCCATGACTTGGGTATAATGAATTGATCAAGCTGCAATGAACAATCTGGTGCAAATATCTTTGCTATAAAGTGATTTTTGGTCTTTTGGATATATACCTAGTAGAGGAATTGCAGGATCAAAAGGTGTAGAGGAATTGCAGGATCAAATGGTAGGTCTATTTTTAGATCCCTGAGTATTCTCTATATTTCTTTCCAAAAGGGAC
>CAUYPK010099580.1:0-57577 GCA_963574355.1 Loris lydekkerianus | reverse complement strand
CACAGAGAACTCAAATTTATTAGCAAGAAAAGAACACGTGACCCCATTTCAGGGTGGGCAAGGGACTTAAAGAGAAACTTCTCTAAAGAAGACAGACGCAAAATCTACAAACACATGAAAAAGAGCTCATCATCCTTAATCATCAGAGAAATAAAAATCAAAACTACTTTGAGATATTACCTAACCCCAGTAAGAGTAGCCCACATAACAAAATCCCAAAACCAGAATGTTGGCATGGATGTGGAGGAAAGGGCACACTTCTACACTGCTGGTGGGAATGCCCACTAATATGTTCCTTCTGGAAGGATGCTTGGAGAATACTTAGAGACCTAAAAATAGACCTGCCATTCAATCCTATAATTCCTTTACTAGGTTTATACGCAGAAGACCAAAAGTCACAATATAACAAAGTCATCTATACCAGAATGTTTATTGCAGCCCAATTCATAATTGCTAAGTCATGGAAGAAGCCCAAGTGCCCATCCACCCACGAATGGGCTAGCAAATTGTGGAACATGTATATCATGGAATATTATGCAGCCTTAAAGAAAGATGGAGACTTTACCTCTTTCATGTTTACATGGATGGAGCTAGAACATATTCTTCTTAGCAAAGTATCTCAGGAATGGAAGAAAAAGTATCCACTGTACTCAGCCCTACTATGAAGCTAATTTATAGCTTTCACATGAAGGCTATAACCCAACTATAGCCCAAGAATATGGGGAAAGAGCCAAGGAAGGGGAAGGGAGGGGGGAGGTTAGGGTGGAGGAAAGATAATGGGTGGAGCCACACCTACGGTGCATCTTAGAATGGGTACAGGCGAAACCTACTAAATGCAGAATACAAATGTCTTCATACAACAACTAAGAAAATGCCATGAAGGCTACGTTGAACAGTTTGATGAGAAAATTTCAGATTGTATATGAAACCAGCTCATTGTACCCCTTGATTGCACTACTGTACACAGCTATGATTTAACAATAAAAACAAAATTTAAAAAAAAATATGTGGATACTCTAAGCCAGATGTAAGGTTTTTCCACACGATTTATGTTGATCTACACCAAAAATTCAGCTGCCACCGAGAGAACTGTGGGCAAACTTGCAGTTATTGCTTGTTTAGGTGCCTGTTCCATTTGATGAACATGAGTTACTTTTGTTCTTTTCTCTTTTTGGTCACAAGCCTCCTATTCCTTTAGATTTCTTTTCTCTTTGTAATGAGGAAGTCTCTCCAGACTATTCCCACAGTATCTTCAGGCCAGTAGGTTACAAAGGTACTAACACGCTAATAGACGTGGTACCCTTGGGAAAATCCATCTCTGCTGAGGTTGCTCCTGTTCCAGTGAATGAAGGCTTCTTTGAGGTTACAAATATGTTTCAAGACATCTCCATACAAATGATTACAGGTTGTTTCATTCAGACTCCAAGGAGAGAAAGCCCTCCTATCCTGGATAGGCATGAGGTGATGAATACACTCTTAGAACAAGGGAGCTTTATTTTAAAAGACTCTTTGTGTTCCGAGTACCCTAATGAGCTATCCAGGGTGGTGCATCAATGTGGGTGCGATCGGGGGAGTCCTGCACCTGCCTTTCATTAGTCCTGCTCTCCTTTGTAGCTTGCTTGCTGTTGACTCATGGTACTCATCGTTTCCCAGAATGAATAGAAGAAAAAACATGACTTTTGTTTTAGGGCCGAAATCACCAAAATGATCAGTTTTTAAATATGGTGAACAGCAGACAGAGGCAGCTGATCTCTTGATGCTGTGCCTAGAGAGGGAGGGATTTTGTTCCTTTAAAGATGGACGCAGACAATCCCAATCTGAACGCTGGAGGGGTGTGCTTGTTTGTTAAGTTCACCCCGTTTAATGACCTTCTAATGACGGGGGTCCAAATTGATTCCATTTGGATACAGTCAGTTAGGTTGGATCTAATATAAATAAAGTGAATAACTAAGGCCCTTCTCCAGGTCCTGGGGGCCCCAATGCAGAGCTCAACAGTCACCATTTCCTGCTTTCATAATTTAGACAGTGCCTCCATTCCTAGTTTTAGATAACACATGTAAATTCAGTCTTCATGGTAATGTTTTCTTATCCTAATATACAGGGACTTGAGGTCACACAGCATTTCATTTGTTTGAGACATAATTTATAATTACACATCCATCATTTTATAATATTTTTCTACATAGAGCCTATGGAGGAATAAAATTCAAAAATTAAATCAATTTCTAGATAAAGGTGAAATAAGTTTCTTGCTTAAAATACGCATGATGTAAGGATTTTCCACATGATTTGTGTTGATCATTGCCTTGAGTTTCCATTCTCCTTTGAACGGAAAGTAATAGCCTAAGCTATACTTTGGCACCATTCTCAGAAACCCTCTACATCTGCAGAGATCCAAGCAATACATATCTGAGACCATGTAAGTATGGATAATTTGTTTTTGTGGAGTGTTTTATACCAAAGTGTCATGAGATGCCTCATGGTTGATTTGATGACTAGAAAAAGAAGGGTGTCATCCCATCTCGTTCAGCCGGTAGCCAGAGACAGATGTGGGCAACTCAAGGCAGACAGCGTCCTCACTTCTTGAACATCATGTTCTCGTGGCACCGAGAAGCTCGGTGACTTTGTGGGACAGTTAACCATCCCTTCATTTCTTGCTCACCTAGTCTATGTAATACTTTTCTCTTTAAATAACAGCCTGAAAAACTTTTGGCAGAGAGTGTGAATGAATTAGAAAAGTTGTGTCTAGGTAACTAGAAAACTCGAAACACTTAAAATTCTTATACTTCTTGAAAAAGAAAAGTGCAATTCTTTAAAAAAAAATTCAAATTAATGTGAGGGTACAAACAATTAGGTTACAGTGTTTGCCTTTGTTAGGAAGAGTTCCTCTAGTAGTCGTGTCCGGCACCCAGCCGGGGTGCCAATATGCCCTGACATTGTGCCCATTAGCTGGAGCACACCCATCCCCCTCCCTCCTCGCTGTCCCCCACTCCTTCCCCCACCCCCATCTGGAACTGAATTGAGTTTTTCTCTTATTTGTGCACGTATTAGATCATCTATTTGCTCCACGTTAGTGTTAAGTATATTGGATATTAGCTTTTCCATTCCCGTGATATCTTATTAAGGAAAAACTACAATTCTCACCTCAAAATTAGTCATCAGTGTAAATTGTGGGATGTTTTATAACATGCACCTAAAAACCATGCCTTTGAAACAAGAAGACACAAAGAGTTGTTTCTAAGCCTTGCTTCCTCCAGCCCACTAACAGCCCCTTGGTGTTCTGGGCTCCGTTTTATTTATTTTTTATCTGAAACCTCAGTTATAATTAAAGCATTGTGAGTGAAGGTAGAAGGCCAATACCTTAACCCAGGTAAGTCTGCCTGGAGGTCGTGAGCACCAATATATGATGAAAAACTAAACAGCAGGTACTGTTGACACATTCTGTACAGGTCCGTAAGTCCGATGTCTAACTGTATGTCTACTGTGTAAAATGTGAGGTGGTCACTTAAACCTCTGCACTTAAAAAGGCAGTCCCCAAAGGGAAGTGGTGTTGGAGGGTGAAGTTATAGAAGCAGTGTCAAAATGGGCAGTGGGAGTGAGCTCCCACAGGCAGAGCTGTGTTTGTGCCCAGGTGCTAGTTGCGCTAAGGACAAGAATTAAAAGGTAGAAAACAAAGTTCAGAGCTCTGAGTGGAGCCTAATTGTATTTACACAGATAAAGAGAGATTAGATGGGGGAAAAAAAGAAACAATGGGCAAAAAGTTCTCCATTTAGTCTTTATAATTAGTTAAGAAACACTTAAATTAATAACACAATCTGAGTAATGCAGCCTGTGTGGCATATATCACATTTTAAATTAATTCTTGAAATAGTTACTGGTGTCCTACTTTATTTCCATTTTGATAAATTAGCTTACAGTCACTTTTTGATAGGTGTCCCATAAAGTAAAAATTAGTATTTCATCTGCCTTTAACTACTCTTCTTGTAGCCAAAAAAAAAAAAAAAAAAAAAAAAAAGAAAAAAAAAAAACGCACATTTTTAATTTATCCCTGGTTTTACAAAAATTGCTATGAAAAAATATTTGGTAAACAATCACAAGCCAGAGCATCTGTTTCAAAGACTAAGGATACACTTTCACAATTAAAAAACAAAGCAAGCTAAGAACAGTCAAAGTGAAAGGTCAGCATTATCAAATTACACTTAATACTTAAGTAAACTGGACAGTTCTTATGTAATAACCTGACACACATATCATTAAGAGATGTTAGGCTCAAATAATAATTTGATTTACTTTCTGTCCTCCCATTCTGTGAAGACATCATTTAGGTGACATAAAAATGAAGCCAAACTGCTAGGAATATGTGACTCTTTACTGTGAATATTTCAGATAGTGATTTAATAAGTTTTCATTTTCTGGAAGCCTTCTCTTGTGCCTTACTCTTTCAATTACTTCGTTTTATTCAACTCATACAACCATGTCAGGTATGTTTTATAATTTTTGTTTTATAGATGAGAAAATCAATGGAGAAATATATTTGGTAGCCTGCCCAAGATATGTGTTTTGATAATAATATTGCTCATATTCCATGTAATGGGAAAATGCTAAACTCCTTTAAGTGAAACACAGATGGAATACCCTTCTAGCTCATTGGATATGGGCTACCAGATCTCCGTAGGATTACTGCCCCCCTCCCCCATACTTAGAATACCTACACCTGAGCACACATCAGGAGATGTGAATAAAGTGCCCTGCACAGAGGACTGTGTCCCTTGTTTTGAACATGGTCTAGGTATGACACTATCTGTCTTCTCAAGCTTTGGCCTAGGAAAGGATTATCAAGATGAAGTAAGCAATCATTCACACTGAACAGTTATTTTCCATAGCTGAAGGAAGAGATTTTTTGCTTCTGATGTGATTGATGATTAATGCAGAAACTTTCTGAAACACATTTTCACATAAGAATAAAAATGGTGAATTGGGCTGCTATAAACATTCTGGTGCAAATATCTTTGTTGAAATGTGATTTTTGGTCTTCTGGGTATATACCTAGTAGAATAATTATAGGATTGAATGGCATTTCTCCAGGATAAATTCTTAGAAGTAGCAATAGCTGGTGGGCAAAGGGTGTGTGCATTTAAACTTTGATTATACAACAAACTTCCCCCCAAGAGGGCTGGGACAATTTATATCTGCACAGACAGTGATTAGGGTCCATTTTACTCCTCTGTCACCACTATGCACTAAATTTTACACAAGAGGGCCAGGCATGGTGGCTTATGCCTTAATCCCAGCACTTGGGAGGCCGAGGCAGGGGGATTGCCTAAGCTCACAGGTTCAAGATCAGCCTGAGCAATAGCAAGACCCCATCTCTAAAAATACCCGGACGTTGTGACGGGTACCTGTAGTTCCAGCTACTCAGGAGGCTAAGGCAATTAAATTGCTTGAGCCCAAGAATTTGAGATTGCTGTAAGCTATGACTCCACAGCACTCTACCGTGTCTCAAAAAAATAAAATAAAATAAAATAAATTTTGCACAGGAGGGTGAGTGGGGAGTGGAGAAAAAACATATGTACCTATATTTAAAAAAAAAGAAAAAGAAAAAACTTATACAATATGATACCTAAATATAATCCCATTATTATAACTTACACATATTTTATTAGTAGTAAGATTGTACCTCACTCCTTACATTTTGTTTGGCTGGTTGTTATTTTCTCCCTGAGAATTATTGATTCTTGTTTTCCACTAATTTTCCTACTCCAATGTTAATCCATTTGTTATTAATAAAAGCACTGTATATATTAAAGCAGGATTTCTCTTCCCTGGCCCTGGTTAAGTCTTTGTTGTAGGGGGATTGTCCTCAGCACTGTAGAATGTTTAGCAGAATCCATGGCTTCTACTTATTAAATGCCAGTAGCACTCCTTCCAGTGTGACCACAAAAAATGTCTCCAGACATTGCCACATGTCCTATGGGAGTCAGACTGTCCTTAGCTAGGAACCACTATCTTAAGTCAATTAACTCTCTGTTCCAATTACATGCTACCACCTCATGGACCTCTCCACTCAGTAGAAGTGGCCTTTCTTCTCTCTTCTTTACAGATGATCACAGACTTGAGTACTATACTAACATTTTAGGCAGTCTTCTCCAAGCCAAACAGCTATAATTGTTATAAAACTCACATAATGTAAGTGAAGTCTAAAACCCTTTAAGTTTCAATCAGTAGATTTGGTTCCATCCTCTAGAACTCCATCGTCCAACACAGTGCCACTAACCACATGTAACTATTTAAATTTAAGGGAAAATAGATAAAATCAAAAAAACTCAGTTTCTCGGTCACTAGCCACATTAAGCAAGCACTTGACAGCCACATGCAGCAGGTGGCTACCATATTGGAAAATGCAGATACAGCATCTTTCTGTCATTGCAGTGGTCCATCAGACAGAGCTGCTCTGGAACCTTGCCACTCAGTATGGTCCATGGACCAGCAGTATTGGCATCGCCTAAAAAGTTGTATAAAATACAGAATCCCAGGCCCCAACCCAGACCTAAATCAGGATGTTCATTTTAACAAGATTCCCTTAATTCATGTGCATGCTCAAGTTTAAGAAGCTCAGGGCTAGAAGACTCAAACATCTGAGGCCATTTATCAGATGTTCACTAGTCTGCAAGTCTGTACTTCTCCCAACTAAAAATACTCAACTTTTATCACATGGTCTAGTTTCCAAATTTCTGCAGGCCCAATTCTTCCCTGCCCTCTATCATCTTCCAGTCCATAAAGTACAGAAAGGGAAGCTGTGCTTCAGGAAAGGTCTACAAGTGAGGACCATCACCTCCTGCACACCAGGCTCCTTGCAATGTAGTATCAGCATGCGTTAGTTTTGCCTTATTTGATCATTTCTTATAAGTCATATCACACTAGAGGTGTGTGATAAACTTGTAATCAGTAGGTTTCTTGGGCCTTCTTTGTGGAACTTCAAAAAGTCACCAAAGGCTTTTGTACCCCAAAACTGCATGTCTTTAAGTCTCTTATTCTGTAAATTAATTAAAATTATTTTTATTCTTTCATTAAACTAATTTTAGAGATTTTTAAAAATTACAGTTGCTCTTATCTCTTTATCATTTTGCTTTATCTTTCCTGTCTTTGCCCCTAGAAATTCCCTATTCATATTTCTCTCAGTGTGAATATTAATTCTCCAGTGTGCATATATGTACATATGCACTAGAAAAACATGTACTGAATGACTTTCATAAGGGAAGCAACTTCAGTGATATGCAAGATAAGATCTCTTCTTCAGAGGCTAATAATCCAGTGGAAAAAAGAAGATGTGCTCACAAATAATTACAATAGAAAGCAATACACAGATACGTAAGCAATATAATTCATGTGCCATAAAAAAATGCAGAGAAGGAAGCACTCAATTTGGAGGTGGAAGCATTAGAAGGCGGGAAATATCTTCTCAGAGGAAGTAGCATTTGCACTGGCTTGATGGAAGGTCAGGATTTCACTATGTGGGTGGGAAGATTTGGGAAACAGGTCCTGGCAAAAACAGAGGTCCAGAGCAAGGGAGGACAAATATGAAGAGGTCAACTTTGACCAAAGTAAAGGATGCATGGCAGGGGGGAACAAGGAAGAAAAGGCCAGAACGTGGACACATCTGATGATGACGAGAAAAGAATGGATGGACCCAGCTGGGACGTGGGCTTGAGGAAAGTCACACACAATACCTTAGCCTGTCTATGATCAGGGTTGACTGAAGGGAAAGAATTAACAATTATCCACTTACATATCATATAGCATAAGATAGATTGATCTCAAGAACAATTCCCGGGTGGCTCCTATGGCTCAAAGGAGTAGGGCGTCAGCCCCATATGCTGGAGGTGGTGGGTTCAAACCCAGCCTTGGCCAAAAACTGCAAAAAAAAAGTATAAAAAAAAAAAAAAAGAACAATTCCCTTCTTATAAAGTATGCCTCAAATTTAAATGTATTTCATAATATGATAATATGGATATTATCCACTATTGTATATAAATATTGGTTACTCCCTACATTTTGTCAGTATTTAATATAGAACAATTGTAATGAATATCTTTTTACTTTGTGAGAATGTAATTCCTAGAAATGCACTGACTGGGTCAGAGAATATATGAATTTTTTTTAATTTTGAATATTAACATTTTTAAAACTCAGTATACATTTGCCATTTTCATTCCAGGAAGCAGGTACCCATTTACACCTCCAACATCAGTAATGAGTTTGTTTATCCTGTGTGGCTGTGTCATTTCAACAAAAGAATATGGCCTTCTGGACACTCTACTTCCTGCCCCAGTGGTGTGAGGAGCCAAACTAGAGAGGAGAGGAGCCAGTACCCAGGGAGGTATAAAAAGAGGTCAAGGTAGAAAAAATTTCACCGTCTGCTTTAAATGTGACTCCTTGCTGGGCACCCAAGGACCTCATACCCAGGCTGGCTTCACGGGCATGAACTGTGGAACGACACAGACCCCAGATACAGGAGAGCTCTGTGCTTAGTTTAATGCTCTGCTGTCGCCATCTTGAAATTCTTAATAATTTTTGAACAAGAGCCCTGCATTTTCATTTTACACTAAGCCCTGCAAATTATGTAGCCAATCCTGCTCTATCCCGCAGTGCCCAGGAAAGCATGATGCACATAAGAGACATTAAAAACTTCCTCTAACTTGAACAGTATTATTGTGTTTATAGGAAAGTGGGAGGAAAAAAATCAGACTAAATCCTCAATGAATGCAAAGTCATTATCAAATTACCTCTTAATTCTGTTACATAGATCAAGGGGGCAATTAAATTAAATGGATGCAGAAAAGTCATGGAAAGAAAAAAGTAAACAAAGTTTTAAAAACCCAGAGAGACAATAATTCAAAAAAACACTAAGTTCAAAGTCTATGAGAATCTGGCTTTTCTATGACTATAACATCTTCCCAGTGGATTCTTCAGCTGAATAAATGTGATTTCTGCTTGGAAATTTTCCTGGACGCCATCTGGAAAATTAAGACAGACAGGATAAGTATCTTTTTATTATTCTGAGCCACATAAAACAACTGGTCTCAGGAGCCGATAAAGACTATTCCAGAGGAACCCAAACCACTAATCTTGCTATTCCCAACACTTTCACCAACCCCAAGATGTAATAGACCATTAGTATTCCTAGTGTGAATGTTGTCCTTTTTCCAAGATTTATTTAAAGCTTAGAAGATCAAAAAGTATTAGAATTCTATGGATGGATTCACAAGAGAGAGGCCCCAGACTTCATCAGGCTATAAGCATTTCCAGGTTTAAGTCCAAGTCTGCATCCTTCTCACGTCCTCTCTAATTTCCATCTTGACCTTCTCTAGAGCTTGTTCTTAAGTCTGGTTGCAATCAGTTTGCTTCAGAACCACACAGGGTGTTTCTTAAAAAATATTAATTTCTTAGGCCCCATGCTTGACTTTCTACATCAGCATTTCTGGGATAAGACTTAGAAATAAATTCTTTTGATCAGGTTTAGGTAAGGCTATGCACAAACCAGAGTTTCTCACACTTACTTTGCACACACATAACCTTGGGATCTTATTAAAATGTAAGTTCTGATTCACCAAATCTGGGTGGGGGCTGGGAGTCATCATGCCTAGCAAATCAAGAGCAGTAACTTCCAACCCTGGCTGTAGAGTTGAGTAACCTGGGGAACTTTTAAAATTCCAATGCCCAAACAATGTCCCAACAATTGAATCAGAATCCCTGGTGATGCAGGCCCAGACATCCCCTGGAACATAACTGTTGGGTAGATAACACCTGAGCCTGTTTCCCTGTACTCCCATGACACTGCCCCTCACTTCAGATGCACACACCACTCCTCCACCACTAGCTACCCCCTCGGCCTTGTTAAGTCCTACATTCAGTCTCACATTGCTGTTCAAGTGTCACCTTCAAAGGGAAGCCTCCTTGGCCAATGGGTACCCCCCTTGCAAATCCGAGAGGACCCTGCATTTATACTGCTCATAGCACCTTACATGCCCTTCAAAGCATCACATACTTCATACTAATGTATTTTGTGTGAGTCAAGCAATAATGTCCACCTCACCCCACTAGACACAGATGCCTTCATTCAAAGGGCAGTCCTTAACTCACCCCTGTAACCCCAGGAGCTCTCCCCAGCACTTCATGATAATAAGGACTAACGTATTGAGTTGCCTTACTCTTTACTGGGCTCTGCTCTCAGCATTTTACAAGGTTTGATTAGTTTATTCCTCACCCAATTCTGTGAGATAAGCATGAGTATTATCTCTATTTTATAGACAAGAAACTGAAACTCAGAGAAGCTAAATTGCTTGCCCAAAGATTTAAACCCAACCAATATAGATTAAGAAAGGGAAATAGACACAATGATGGACTACAGAGGTTCCTTGGGGACCCACCCTCTCCCCCAAACACACACATACATGCTTTGTAATGGTCACAATGCCTAGAGAGCCACAGCTTATTCAGTCAAAATAGATGTATTGAACAATCCCTGTCATAATGGGGACATCCTAGGAATATATGGTAATAGATATTAACTTACCTATTATCAGACAGATAATAGAGAAATAAGCAAATAAGGCCATTTTAACAAGTGAATAGAAGAACTAAATGGGGCTTTTCTTTTGGGGGAGATTTTGTATAGTTAATGCTATTTTGGTGCTTGATATAGGTCTATTCAAAATTTCTAATTCTTTCTGGTTGAATTTAGAAAGGTGGTATGTATCCAGGTATTGGTTCATTTCCCCCCACATATTCATATTTCTGAGAATAGAGTTTTTTGCAGTAATCATTAAGGACTTTTTTATATTTCTGTGGTATCTATTGTTATTTCTCTTTTATCATGTCTGATTGAACTTATCAGAGATTTTTCTGTTTCTGTTTAGTCTAGCCAAAAGTTTATCAATTTTACTAATCTTTTCAAAGAACCAATTTTTGTTTTATTGATCTTCCAAATGATTCTTTTGTTTTCAATTTCAATTAACTCTGCTCTAATTTTGGTTATTTCTTTTCTTCTGCTGGGTTTGGAGTTGGATTGATCTTCCTCTTCCAGTTGCTTAAGATGGCCTATTAGGTTGCTGACTTACTCTTTCTGTTTTCTTGATTTCTAATGTTATAAATTCCCCTCTTAGGACTGCCGTCAAATTATCCCACAGGTTTTGATAGTTGGGCTTCATTACCATTTTGTTCCAAAAATCTGATGATTTCCCTCTTAATCTCATCTTTGACATCTGAAGCTATGATTCAGCCTAAGGTTATTTAGTTTCCATGACTTTGTTGAGTCTGAAGATTTCTGCTGGTATTGAGTTCAACTTTTATTAGATGATGGTCTGAGAAGACTTGTGTCCTAAGATATGATCAATCTAGAGGATGACCCATGGGCTAATGAGAAGAATGTATATTCAGTTTTATTAGAATGAAATGTTCTGTATATGTCTGTTCAGTCCATTTGCTCTAGGGTCAAGTTTAGGTCTATTATTTCTTTGTTTAGTTTCTTCCTCAAGGATCTATCCAGAATTCCCAAAGGGGTGTTAAAATCTCCAACTATTATAGTGTAGGAAGATATATTGTTCAGATCCATTAGGATTTGTTTTATAAATCAAGGAGTATTCAGGTAGGATGTGTTAATTATCAAAATCTCTTCATGTTGAGTGTTTCCCTTGACAAATATGCAGTGTCCATCCTTGTCTTTACTTATTTTTGTTGGTTTAAATCTAATTGCATCTGCATGTAAGGTTGCAATCCCTGCTTTTCTCTGATTTCCATTTGCCTGGATTACTGTTGTCCATCCTTGACAACAGACCCTGTCCAAGACCTTAAGTCTTATTTTGTCCTTTGAGGTAAGTTATGTCCCTTGGTGGCAACAGACATCTGGCCTGAGTTTTTACATCCAATCAGCCAACCTGTGCCTCCTTAGAGGAGAATTTAAGCCATTCACATTAATTGAGAGATTTGATAGGTATAGTAGTGTTTTGGCCATCTTGTTTTTCAATTGTCCAGTGCATATTTTTAACCCTTTCACCATTGTGGAAGCTAGGTTTTGTTCTTTAAATTCTGGGTAAGTTTAATTTGGTGGTAGACCCTCATGGTGGCATTATGAAAAATAGGTCTGAGTATTTCCTGAAGAGCTGGTCTAGTTATGGAGAATTTCCTTAACATATGGATGTCAGTAAAGTATTTGATTTGTCCATTACAAATAAAACTCAGTTTAGCTGGATACAGGATGCTGGGCTGAAAGTTGTTTTGTTTTAGAAGGTTGAAGGTTGATGACTATCCTCTTCTGGCTTGAGAAGTTTCAACCGAAAGAACTGTAGTCATCCTGATAATTTTATACAAAATACTATTCTTATGCCTGGCTGCTTGCAGGATTTTCTCTTTCATATTAACTTTGGCAAAGTTAATTACAATGTGTCTAGGAGATAGTTTATTTGGATTGAGTCATGCTGAGGTTCTGAAACTATCTACTATCTAAATTTCTTTACCTCTTGCAATGCTTAGGAAATTCTCCACCATAAGGTCTTGGAGTAGAACATCTGTGCCTTTTTAGGACCATTCTCTTCTTCTTCAGAAATCTCTGTAATTCAGATATTTGATACTTTGGAATGATCCCATAACTCTCTCAGGGAATATTCTCCTTTGGGTTTGTTTTGTTTTGTTTTAAGACAGAGTCTCAGTTGCCCTGGGGTTGAGTGTTGTGGCATCATATCTCACAGAAACTTCAAACTCTTGGGTTCAAGCAATTGTCTTGCTCAGCTTCCTGAGTAGATGGGACCATTGGCATCTGCAATGATGCCCAGCTATTTTTTAGAGATAGGGTCTCACTCTTACTCAGGCTGGTCTCAAACTCCTGAGCTCAAGCAATCCACCCACCTCAGCTTCCCAAGTGCTAGGAGTTTCTGCCTCTTTGAATGCTTAGGATAGTTCAAAAGACTTGTCTTCATTTTCTGAGATCCTTTCTTCTGCCTGCTCAATTCTGTTAGTGAGGGTCTCTACTGTATTTCAAAGCTCCTCAAATGCCTTTTTCAATTGCTTAATCTCTGCTATATCTTTTTTCATTATGTCCATATTCTTGATGACTTTGTCTTTCAATTAATTAATTTCTTGAGACAACTTTTGAACTACTTTTTGGATTTCTATTTCCATCTTTTCCTCTATTCTATTCACCTTATTTTCCATCCATATTCTGAATTCTACTTCTGACATTTCCACAATTTCTCTATGGCTAGTATTTTTTGTTATATCTCCTTTGTCATCCCTTGAGGGAGTTAATCTACTCTGATTTTTCATGTTGCTGGAGTTCTTTCACTGGTTCCTCCCCATGAGTATTTTCTGCTATTTGGCAATTAAAACTGGCAGAATGAGACTGGATTGGGGGCCCCAGAAACTGAAGCTAATCACCCCTTCACCAACAAGCTGGGGCATATGGTTGTGGATTTTCCAGCCTTGCAAAGGTCCCTTTCAGAGTTGTAGCCAGAGACTCCCAGGGCCAGCCTGGTGATATAATGCAAGCTGGCTCTGTCTTGTTGTCAGCCAGCCTCTACCCAGTACTATTGAGTCTCATCATAACACTGGAATCTCAGTTGGGGGCAGTGCCCCCCCGCCCAGCCAGTGACAGCTAAAGGGGGATAATCTGTCCCTCTTTGCTACAATACCACCACCGCTCAACCTCAGAGAGTCCCTGGGTGAACAGGCCAGATCAAAAGTTCTAATCAGATTGTCCCAGAGTACAAACACTACTCTCTTGAGAGAGTTCAAAGGGTCACCAAGAGGCCAGAAAGCAGAAATCTGCAGGTAAATCTATCTGTGCTATCCTGAGGGGCTGCAGCAGGGTCCCCTCCAGTGGGAAGGTGAGTCAGGAAAGATCCCTGCCAAAGTCAGAATTGGGGCATCACTTTCTCCATGCCCACCATAATTCAGCCTACATCACTGACTCAGTGGGCATCACCATCTCTGCACTGCCTATTTCCTCATGTGCCACTGTTTCCACACTGCTGTTTGGCGGCCTTCATAATTCCCATGCCTCTCAGCAAATTCTCCAAACACACTGAGCTCTGCAAGGGGCATACTTTCAGGCAGCCAGAATAGGAGGGAAGGGTGAACTGTGTGCTCAGAATTACAGAGAAAATTATTTGTCCACTTTTGTTCCAAGAGGATGACACCTAGACCAGATGGTTTCACATCAGAATTCTACCAAATCTTCAAAGAAGAACTAGTACCTATATAACATAATCTATTTCAGAACATAGAAAAGGGAGGAATCCTCCCCCACATATTCTATGAAGCAAATATCACCCTGATCCTCACATCAGGAAAGAACCCAACAAAGAAAGCAAACTATAGATCGATATCATTAATGAATATCGATGCAAAAATATTTAATAAGATCCTAGCAAACAGAATTTAATGACACATCGAAAAAGTTATACACCATGATCAAGTTGTTTTTATCCCAGGATTGCAAGGTTAGTTCAACATATGTAAATCTATAAATATAATACACCACATTAATAAAATCAAAAACAAAGACTAAGTGATTCTTTCAATTGATGCAGAAAAGGCTTTTGATAATATCCAGCATCCTTTCATGATTAGAACACTTAAGAAAATAGGCTCAGAGGGGACATTTCTTATACTGATAGAGGCCATCTACAGCAAGCCCACAGCCAATATCATGTTGAATAGGGTAAAATTGGAAACATTTTCACTCAGATCTGGAACTAGACAAGGATGCCCACTGCTATTCAACATAGTACTGAAAATCCTTGCCATCACAATCAGGCAAGAAAAGGTGTCAGAGGAGGTCAAACTCTCACTCTTTGTGGATGACATGATCTTATGCCTGGAAAACCCCAGGGACTCAACTATAATACTCTTAGAAGTGATTGAGGAATGTAGCAGTGTCTCAGGATACAAAATCAATACTTAGAAATCAGTAGTTTTTAATATATATACCAACAATAGTTAAGCCAACATTATAGTCAAGGACTCTATTCCTTGACGATAGTTCCAAAGAAGATGTAATACCTGGAAATTTATCTAACAAAGGACATGAAAGATCTCTGTAAAGATAACTATGAAATCCTGAGACAAGGAATAGCAGATGATGTTAACAAATGGAAAAACATACCATGCTCATGGCTGGAAAGAATCAAAATTGCTAAAATGTCCATACTACCTAAAGCAATCTACACATTTATTGTACTCCCTATCAAAGCACCAATGTCATACATCAAAGAATTTGAAAATATAGTATTTTATATGGAATCAGAAGAAAACCCCGAATAGCCAATACAATTCTTAGAAATAAAAACAAATCTGGAGGCATCACATTATCAGACTTCAGGTTATACTACAAGCCTATAGTTATCAAAAGAGCATGGTACTGGCAGAAAAATAGAGATTAAGATATATGGAGCAGAATAGAGGACCAAGAGATGAACCCAACCACATATTTCATTTGATCATTGATAAGCCTAACAAAAAATGTATTGCAGAAAAGATTCCTTATTTAATAGTTGGTGCTGGGAGAACTGGCTAGCAACCTATAGAAGACTGAAACTGGACCCTCATCTTTCACCACTAACAAAAATTGATTCTAACTGGATAAAACATTTCAATTTAAAACATGAAATTAAAAAAATACTAGAAGAGAGTACAGGGAAAATGCTTAATGATGTTGGCCTGGGAAAATATTTTGTGAGGTGGATTCTCCCAGGGAATTGAAGCAACACCAAAAATATATCACTGGGATCTGGTCAAGCCAAAAAGCTTTTGCCCAGCTAAGGGCACTACAAAATAAAGCAAAGAGACAGCCTTCAAAATTGGAGAAGATTTTTGCACGTTATGATTCTGATGAAAGTCTGATAACTGGAATCTACAGAGAACTCAAATTAATCAATAAGAAAAGAACAACCCAATTTATATGTGGGCAAGAGACTTGAACAGAAACCTCTCTGAAGATGACAGGTGCATGGCCTACAAACACATGAAAAAAATGCTCATTATCCTTAATCATCAGAGAAATGCAAATCAAAACCACTTTGAGATGTCATCTAACCCCAGTAATATTAGCCCACATCACAAAGTCCCCAAACTGCAGATATTGGCGTGGATGTACAGAGAAGGGAACACTTCTGCACTGCTGGTGGGAATGCAAGCTAATACATTCCTTTTGGAAAGAAATTTGGAGAATACTCAAGGAAATAAAAGTTGACCTACCATTAGATCCTGCAATTCCATTACTAGGTATCTACTCAGATAAACAAAATTTATTTTACCACAAAGACATTTGCACCAGAATGTTTATTGCAGCCCAATTCATAATTGCCAAGTTGTGGAAACAGCCCAAATGCCCATCAACCCATGAATGGATTAACAAATTATATTATTCAGCCATAAAAAGATGGAGACTTTACATCTTTTATGTTTACCAGGATGGAGCTGGAACATATTCTCCTTAGTAAAGTATCTCAAGAATGGAGGAAAAAGTATCCAATGTACTCAATACTATTGTGAAACCAGTATATCATCACTTGCACATTTATATGAATGATAAAAAACACAAATATAGTCCAGCAGAAGAAGGAGAGAGGAGAAAGAGTGGAGGGGAGAAGGGAGTTGGAGTGCAGGGAGGGTATTTGATGGGATGTCAGCTAATGTGCCCAATGCAAGGAGACATTTCAAAACAACCAAGAGTAAATTATAAATAAGTAAGTGAGGTGATGGTTATGTTAATCAGTTTGATTCAAGCATTCCACATTGTGTATCAAATCATCACATCGTAACCCATAAATATACACAGTTATGATTTAATAAAAATTAAATTTAAAAAAAATCTCTTCAGCATGTTCCTCTCCACTGCTGACAGAGCCTTGGTCAGCAGCCCCTCTGTATTTTCATGGGACACTTTGCTGTTCCTCATGGGTTTGATCTTATTTTGTAATTACCAACTTGTATGATATTTGAATAATGCCATTTCACTGGAGTTTATACTCTGCAGGAACAGTGGTGATTTGGATCTCTAGCACTTGGAGAAGTGCTAAGTCTGGTGGAGTGGCTAAATGTGGATTGTGTTAAAGACGAATAAAATCATAGTAACATCAATGGCTGAATCCCAGCAGCTCTTGTGTATCACCGACTCAGGCCCTGCTCGCGCTCCATCAGCTGGAAGGACTGCCTGAGGCTCCTGAACCCTCGGTCCTGGGAACTGCACCCTCTTTGATGGATGGTCCCTCAGCCCTCACGCGATGGTGCACGCGATGAAAAGGCAAGACCAGTGCCGTGTCAGTGATTCCCAATGTTTCTGAAGGGCCCCTCTCTCCACTCCGAGAACCACCTGCTTATGTCTGGTTGAACAAAAGCTCCTTGCCAACAACTTCTCCACTGGCTGGATGTCAACCCAATCCTGCAGTAAAACTCATTGCCTTTTATTTTTCTTTCTTAGGACAAAGAGATAATAGCAAAAATACCCCCCTTCTACCATGAGAAAATAATTCCACAGTGATGTCCTGGTCTGTTAGCAGACCCTGGAGGGACTGGCCTGGTCCAGGGCTGCTCTGCACACCGTCCTGTAGATGAGGAGTGATGTGCTGTGTCTGTGGTGGGCAGTTCCAGCATGTGAAGCACCAGTAAGATAGAAAACTTCTACCTCAGTTTTCTGTGTTAGCTGTACTCCTATCATATTCTCCAGAAATAGTTGATTGATGAATCAAGCTGAGCCCAGGCTGAGGACACTGCATGGCTCCTCGTCTGAATGGTGACTGTCATGAACGCAGCTCCTATGCCTGGTGGGGAAGTACTGTCAGCTTGGTTCTGGGAGCCCACAGTAAAAGCAACGTGGTACAGGGGCAAGACATTAAGGTCAGAGCCACACCTGCTGGAATCTCGGTTCCATCGCTTCCGTGTGGATACGTTGGAAATGCTGCTTAGAACATGTTGGCCTGTGTCATACCAAGTGGGGAGCACCAACACCCCCCAAGGACCCAGCCCGCAGCGCAGGGAAAGCCTGTGGGCACAGTGGTCCTAATGGGCAGTCTTCTTTTCTTTAATTAACATTTCCAGGAAATGTGTGCCTCTTGATCCCCAAATCCCCCCAAATCCTATTTGAGCTGGGTGCTTTTCCTTTTTATAATATTTTATTCATATGACCACTTTAAACATTCTTCATTTCTTAAGTCAAGCTAGGAAACATAATTGATCGTGTGAGGGAAACACTACTTTTCAGGAGTTTAGTTTAGTGAGACCCTGTGCCTTTATACTGAGTATCATGGCACGGGGACAGACCCTGTCAGGGAAACACCATGCAAATGGTTCAAAACACAGCCTGCTGCTGGGACGCAGGACCTGCTCTCCCGTGTAGGTGGGCTGCCTGGGTGTGGCTGTCAGCTGCACGATGGTCTTGCCCTGTAAATCAGTTCCCACCAGCAGAGCCAGGAGACAACTCAGAGGCCCCAGGAGCAATTCCCTCCAACCTAGCCAATCTTCATGATTCCCTGTTGGGACAAGAAGACCCCATACTTATTTACAAAATTGAATTATTCAAAAGGAAAATAAGATATTTCTTAGCAGCTTATGTAGTGGCCTGAACTTACTTCACTTTTATAGAAATAAATAGTCAAAGCCAATGTTTTGGAAACTTGCTCTTGTGACTTGAAATCACGGGAACATGTCTTTGTCTGCTTCATAAAAGGTAATCTGGTGCTTTCACACCAAATAACCTAAGCATTTGGGAACAGGAAATTCGTCTTGCCTGAGGAAAGATGTTAACCTATTGAATTTTCAAATAATTTAGTTGGGGAAATTTTGGCTAAAATTTCATAAATGCTATCAGAGTCTATGAACCAGAGTTCTATTTCTGGTAAGGGTGGAGAAAAGAAAATTAAAGATGTGAAATAAAATAAAATCTCAAGTCTCCCCCCCAGCAGCTGGCCAACTGGACCCCCTCTTGATGAGTGGGATCTCTAACAGTGAGTTGTCAAGCATGAGAAAGGAGATCAGCCAGGCCTCATCATATCTCCTTCCCTCCTTAGAAGCATCCTTTGTGTGTTATTACCAGGCCCAAGGCTCTGCAAGAATTACCTGCACGTCCTCCATATACAAACCACATGGGTCTTGGGCACGTGTCCTGTAGTTTGTCTCTGATTAACAGACTTCTAACTCAAGTATTCCTTTTTGCAGACTTCTAATCTGTTAGACAGAGGCTAACACTTTCAGCCAATTGTCAGGTAAAGAATCTTTATACCCATCTGGTCCCCTCCCCAGGGTTTGGGGGCCAAACCAATGTACCCCTTCCATGGGTTGATTTATGACTTTACCTGTAATTCCAGTCTCCGTGAAATGTGTAAAACCAAACCATGACCCCACCACAGTGGACCCAGCCACAGCCAGTCCATGGCTTTGGGTCATGGTCCTCAAATCTGGCTCAGAATAAGCCTCTGAAATTGTTTTACAGAGTATGACCTCCTTCTCATTGACAGACAAACATCCCTAAGAATTGTCAGTGAAATATTAGAGAACTGAATCCAGCAATATACAAACAGGATAATGCATCCTGAAAAAGCAGAATTTGTTCCAGAAATGTAAAGTTGGTTTAGCATTTAAATATCAATCAGTGTAATTTACCTTGTTAACAGAGTAAAGGAGGAATGCTAAATGATCATGCCTACGGATACAGAAAAAGCATTTATTAAAGCTGTGTACTCATTCATAATTTAAAAACTTGCCATTACTAGAAATAAATAGGAATTTACTTAATCTGTAAAGAATATTGATTTTTAAGAAATCATAACTAATAACATGCTTAATGGTAAAATATTGAACATCTTTCCCTAAAGATTGAGACCAAGGTGAGGAGACCTATTCCCGTTTCTTATATTTGACACATTACTGGAGGTGCTAACCATTCACTAAGGTAAGTGATATAAACAAAGGGAATAACAACTAGAAAGAAAGAAGCAAAATTATTGTACTTGTGACGATATTTTAATTTATATACATATGCAGAGGAATCTCCAAACTGATTGCTATAATCCACGGTGAGTTCAGCGAGGGTGTGGAATACACGATGGATATACAAAAAGCAGTTTACCTTTCTACACACTAGTTGCAAAGACATGAAAACCCCCAAATATTCCATCTATAATACATGCACACAAAATAAAATACTTCGAGAAAAGAAATGCAGCACCACCGAGCTGAAAATCAGACTGTCACAGAGGAGATTACAGGCCTCGGGGGATGGACAGTGACCACCACGTGCTGGACAACAGCTGGCATCCACATGGTATTTCTCCCCCATCCGACTTATTGACTCAGTCAGTACAATTCCAACCAAAATCCAAATGGCACATTTTTTTTTTTTTTTTTGCAGTTTTTTTTGGTCTGGGCTAGGTTTGAACCCGCCACCTCCGGCATCTGGGGCGAGCGCCCTACTCCTTTGAGCCGGGTAGTCTCTGGGCAGGGGGCATTGTGCAGCAGGGGCAAGGGAGGGGCTCCATGGCCGTGATCACCCCCTACCCCTTGATTAGAGTGGTGGATTCTCAGGTATGTACATTTGTCAAAGTTCTAATTGTTTTCTCATAATGCCTGCATTTCATTCTCTGTACCTTTTACCGCAATAAAGTAAAAATGACATATTAGAAGCCTAAGTTTGCCAAATTGTTCTTCAGTCCTCAGTTTCTTAGGAACTGGAGAGGCTGAGAGGTTTAGGCTTAGGGACAGGAGGTAAATACATCAAGGACACAAACCCCAGGGCCGCGTGGGGTGGCCTAGGAGGGACGCAGCCAGCCCTGCTTACCCCCCTGCCCAGAGGACCTTTCCAATGGTCCCTTCAGTGTATAAGTTTGGGTTTGACGTAAATCGCCATTGACCTCAGTTAAATTAGAATGTCAGATTCACGTCCTTTACGTTCTCCTTCTGTTTTGATGAGGAGGGAGAGTCTACAGACGTTGGAATGATTTTAGTAGGGGGCAAAAGCAGAGACCAGGACACATCACCATTCCTCATGTTTTTTCCTTCAAAGCTTCTTTAGTGTCTGAGCCCTTCTGACTTTGCAGTGCTCTTCTCTGGTCTGCGCCCTCAGCTGCGGCTTCTGCTCAGAGTAACTCTAGACCTGAAAACAGAGATGGTTGTATATAAATACCTGATTATATAAAGAGACTGTTTAGGATGTTTTTATGAACCATGGTTAGAAATAAAAGAACGAGGAATGTGAAAAAAAAAAAAAAAAAAAGAGATGCATGTCTTATTCACTGCTATGTCCCCTGTACTAGAACAGGGACACAGAAGGTGTCAGCTCTCCCTGCACTCATTCACCCACTCATCCATCTGTCCATCCCTCAAACACGGGGGTGAGTGCAGGGGGTGAGTGAGGGCAGTGCCCACCTGCGCCCCTCACTCCCGGGCTCAGGAAGCAGGTGGGTGCAGGGGGTGAGTGAGGTCTGTGCCCACCTGCGCCCCTCACTCCTGGGCTCAGGCAGCAGGTGGGTGCAGGGGGTGAGTGAGGGCAGTGTCCACCTGCGCCCCTCACTCCCGGGCTCAGGCAGCAGGTGGGTGCAGGGGGTGAGTGAGGGCAGTGCCCACCTGCGCCCCTCACTCCTGGCCTTAGGCAGCAGCCTCTCCTGTTATGTTCACACAGCCTGGGCCTTGCTCGGTTACCTGTATGTGCGTGTTCATTTTCCCTTTGTAGAATGTACGCTTTCTGAGAAGAGTCTGAGACTGGATCATTTTTGCTGCAAAGTCATGGTGGCTGGCACAGTGTAAACATTCAACACATTTTAATTGAAGGAAGGAAGGAAAAAAGGGAGGGAGGGAGGGAAGAAGGAAGGCGGGACGGAGGAAGGATAGGAAAAACTACATGCGTGAGAAGACAATGCAATTGACTTTTAGGAAAGTTCTGGCATCTCGTCCTGGGTTTCAGAGGGTGTATATGTGGGGTGCTCTTTCATGTTGACCAGGAGGTCAGACGTGGCTCTGGTCATTCTCACAAGGTACGGGACCTCTTCCAGGGCTCCTCTGGCTACAACAGCAGTGGCTAACTCTAGGTCAACCCCAGGAACCTGATTTGGTATGAATTTCGCCCAGATTCCACAACTTCATTCACAGGTGTGGAATGGGCTTGCACTTCCAGGGTGGGGAGAGAGGCAGTGGCAGGCCCCAGTCAGCCTCCTTCTGGGCACCTCCCTCCTCCTGGGCACCTCCGGCACCTTCAGCACCTCCTCGCTTGGTGAGCACCCACAGGGTAAGAAAGAGATTAGCAAGCATCTAATCTCACTTAGAGAGCTGCTGAAGCCTAACTGAAAAACAACGTAGCAATTTTTGAAGAAGCTTTGACTATCTTTTCATGCAGTCTGTTAGATGGAACCATGTAGTGTTGTGCCCATGAGGACATTCGCTCACTTTTGACTTACTAAGTCAGCAATTCCACGCACCTCAGTCCAACCTTTAGCTGCCAGTCAGCACTTGACCATATTTTAAGGTTTAAGGCACAGAAGACCCTTCATCTTGGAAAGAAAATAAAACAAAATAAAATAAAGGAGTAGACAAGAAAGGAAAGAAGAGTAAATCAAAAGAACAACTTTCCGTCTAGACTTAGAGACAGCTCTGGGCGTGGACTGTGACGTGCTGGTGGGTGAGCTTAAACAGGGGTGCAGAGAGCTCTGAGCCTGAGTGGTGTCCCTCTCTTTCTCTTACTTTCATTTTGGCAGCCCAATAGGTCTGTATTTGTACCTAACTTGCTGATACTTGTCTTCCAATCTCAGTGCAACTGCAAACAGGTCACCACCGCAGAGGCTCAGCCAAGAGAGGTGTCCCAGCCGCCGTGCGTGGGTGGAAGGCTGGAGTGTGCCCAAGGTCCACCTGACTTTCTTACAAGGGCAAGGTAGACAGCCATGTGGCAGACAGGCCTGCACACAGCAGATTACAGAGCACTGTGTCATCCAGCACACCAGGCAATTTCCTTTTTGAGTCACTTTTCAGCTAAGCGTGAATCATGCCCCACCCTCCTGCTCCAGAGGTTTCTGCCTGCTGGCTCCGTGGCCCAGGTGGGAGGGAGGAAATTTTCCATCTGATGTGAGTGGGTCATAGAGGGCCTCCGGAGAACACAGCCTTCTGCTGTAGGGGAGGAGTCTGAAGGAGAACGCCTTGTCCCTTGCAAGGAGATTCCTCCCAGGACCAGGGGTGATCAGCCCCAGACCCTCAGCAAGCCTGATGTTGGAGACTGTGGAACATGCAAGACTGAGTTGACAGTTCAAGTTGCTAGCAGAGAAACACACTTTCCTGTACTCTGCGTGTTTTTTTTTTTTTTTTTTTTATTATTTTATCTTTCTTTCTTTCTTTCTTTCTTTCTTTCTTTCTTTCTTTCTTTCTTTCTTTCTTTCTTTCTTTCTTTCTTTTTTTGTTTCAGCAGCACTTATTGAATACAACTATCCTTTTCCAATTGAATTGCTTTGACACCTTTGTGGAAACTCAGTTGACCAAACATATGTGACCTAGTTTATTGTTTTTCTTTTTTTCTTTTTCTTTTTTTATGGTTAAATCATAGCTGTGTACATTAGTGCAATCAAGGGGTACAATGTGCTGGTTTCATATACAATGTGAAGTATTCTCATCCAACTGTTCAACGTAGCCTTCATGGCATTTTCTTAGTTATTGTAGTGTTTTTATTTCTATTTGAAAAAATCAGAAGCTGGTCCTCTGAGCTTTTGTGAGGGGAGAGCTGTAAGTGTCATTGTGCCTGTCCCTGGGCGGCTGGCTGCTCTGTCACCAGAAAAGTATGATGCACCTGATCGCCAGTCTCTGAACTTGACCACAGGAATTTCTGGACCACAGGATTTTTCATTTTCTCATGGTTTTAAAAAGTACATATTAATACTTACCAAGAACCAGGCTTTGAGTTGTTGTTTTGTTGTTTGCAACTTTCTCTTTATTTCATTCACAAACCTATAGAAACAGGTCAAAACTGCAGTGAGTAGTTGCATATGCAATTAAAGACAAGAACATGAGGACTAGACCCTGGATAGAGACAGCCTTTGTGGTTTCTCCGGGAGGAAGGAAGGAGCCCTGCCAAGTGGCCGAGTAGCCGAGTGGCCGAGGTGAGGGTGCCTTTCCCACCCCTCCTGTCTCCCACGCCTGAAGCAGGGTGAATAAGGCGCCCTCACCTCGGCCACTAGGCCTTCCACACCTGAAGCCTTGTTAGATGCAGAGAAGTGGAAACCTCAAACCTGAGAAAGCTTACAGGTTGTCACGAGATATAAACGCTGGTTGAGGCCCATCCACAGACTGGGGGTCTCCTGGGAGGGAGCCAGGCAGAGAAGGGTGAAGGCCTCTTTCTCCTTTGCTGCTTCTCTTCCACCTTCCCGGAGAGGGGCTTCCACGGATCCCTTGTTGTGAAGACAGGCTTTGGATGTTGACATTTTCTTCAGCCGTTAAGAGTTTTCAATTACAAGGTAGTATCTTTCATAAAGGTTACTACCTTACCTGAAGAAGGATACTGTGGGTCAGAGCTGGTGGAGGAGTAGAGAAGGGTAAGCCGCTGTCTAACGGCTCAGGGGACCCCGTCTCCATCCCCCCAACTCTGCCTCTCAGATGACGCCTGGAGGCATGTGGAGCATGTGCTCCCCTGCTGGGACACCTCCAGCTGCTCTCTGTTGCCAAGGAACAAGCGCACACTCATCACTGCGGTGGCCGTGGGCACCTATACTCCAGCCCACTGCACCCGCACACAGCTGCACCCCTGCCTTCTTCCCCATGCTGGCTGTGTTCTGTCAGCTTGTGACTCCCTGGCTAGGTGTATTTCCGTTTCTCATCCTATCTCTCTAATTGTTGAAACCCTAACCATTTCTTCTAGTCCATCTATCTGTTCCACAAAACCGTACAATCCCTCACATCAACACAAATCATGCATGTGTATTTATTTGTCCCTGACACCTATTTTTGTCAAGGCCCTGGTGTGTTCCTCTGAATGTACCTGGGGCACTGAACATGTACCTGCAATATTAAAAATAACCAAATAAGTGAAGGCTGAGTTCTTCCAGGTTCCACTTGTTCCAGGAACTGGCTCTACAAAAAAACCAAACTTTAAGTAATGAATGAGGCTCTCAGAGGCAAGATGGACCTTGGGGCGCTGAGAGACAGGGTCAAAAGTGGCTTGTGACTGCAGGAAAACTCTTTGTTCCTGGCTAAAGGAGGAGGGTGTGGCATCAGGGAAATAGAAAGACTCAGTGTCAGCACTGACGTGTGCTCTGCAGAAAATGTAAAGGTGCAGCCGTCATCCAACGGTCTTCAGGGGATCAAATGTTGCATAAAACCTTGCTTTGGAGTTTTCAAAGCAAGGGCCCCCAGATGCCACTCCTGTAATATATAGCACTTACTTAGTTTTACAAAGCACTGAGGGGATGGCCTTGTTCCCAACCAGTACTCGGGTCTCTTCCCCTGGTCATGCTGGTCCCTCCCTCAGTGGTCTGAACAGTGGGTGCTGGAGTTCATGCCTCTTCCAAGGAGGGGTCCACACACCAGGCCACTCAGCCCTCAAACACGGGGCCTTGCAGAGAATGCCGAGAGAACGCACCCATCTGAAATGCTGCAGAAGGCATGAGAAGAATTCAGCAGGCTCGCCGAGACACGTCACCCTCCTGGGGTCAGCACTTGCCCTCTGTGAAGACAGCATGCCAGGAGCTATCCATTCAGGCTCAAAAACAAACAGGTAACACCCCCCACCCCCCACCCCCCCAAAAAAAAACCCTGCCAAAAAAAAAAAAAAGCAGAAATCTTTATGATACACTTCTGCAATCATCCTTAAAAACCCCCACAAATTATTGATCCTGCAATCTGCTTGTAAGAAACCTTGGGATAAGAGTTTTCATTCAGACTGGAGTTCAGCATGTGTGAAAGCCAGGATGTTGGGAACGTGAGAATTGACTTGTGAGGTGTTTGGGTGACCGAGTGCTTCTCACTCTAAGGAGGGTGACGATGAAATGACGCCCCTGGGAGAGCACAGCAGATACTCATCATACAAGGCCACATCTACCTGCCTTAGCAGACCCACATCTGCTGGGGTTGATAGAGGCAGCTGGGAAACAATCATGATAAGGGGTCATTTAAAAAAGCATGATACTGTCCTTTGGAGGTCAATATATACATTGGGTATCTGCTAGGAACAAGACGTTTTCCATATCAGCTTATGCTGGTTCCTGAGCGCTGTTTATAACTCTGTCAGAGGGAGAAGGGAGGTTGCTGTGGCTCTGGGATTCTTTCTCTGTCTCACCCACCAGACACTTTGCATCTGTGACTCCTTGCCAGGTCCTTCCTTGGAGCCACTGCACCCAGCTGGTAATTGACATTTCACCGTGATGCCAAGAATACTCATAGTAAGGCTCCAGACAAAAAGGAAGATGGCAAAGCTCAGCACGCAGAGAATGCAAGCCCCAGAGCCTCTGCGCATGTCTAGGCACGCACATACATGCATGCACACACACACATGCACATACGCACACACACACGAAACACTCACACATGCACACACATGCATGCGCGCGCACACACACATGCACATACACACGGGTGTGCATGACTCTGAACCCTCCTTGATGGGTTCTGCAGTTCAGTGGTCAAAGATGTGTCTGCACCAGCAGGCACAGATGTGGAGCTGGGCAGCACCTGTCGTCTTGTGATCTG
The DNA here is from genome assembly GCA_963574355.1 of Loris lydekkerianus. NCBI lineage: Eukaryota > Metazoa > Chordata > Mammalia > Primates > Lorisidae > Loris > Loris lydekkerianus. The sequence goes on along the minus strand of CAUYPK010099580.1, from coordinate 30,877 downwards.
GCTGGCTGTCTTGAAAAGGCTCAGGAGAGAGAGGCCTGAATCTCTGAACCTTTGGAGGACCCCAAACAGCAGGGGCACCTGGTGGAACAAAGGGCCTCCCAGCATGTGCAAGGGCTGCTTTCTGTCAACTGGGTATCACATTCCAGACACAGCGTGACAGACAAATGCCAGACCAGATGAGGAGATATGATCTGCTCCACCTGATGCGTCTCCACCTGGGTTGTGTGGTGGGAGCAGATGCTGAGTCCACACAGGGCAGGTGCAGGGGAGCGTGGGAGGAAAGCCCAGGGCTGCCACCAGGGCTCCAGGGAGGCTCTTTTTCTAAGTTATTGATCCAACATTTATGTAACATAAATCTTGTCTATGCAGTGCCTGGTTGACACTTTGTGGCAGAAGAAGCCTGAGGGAATCTTTGACATGAACACTAAAGGGTTCTATGTTAGCCCAGGTTTTCCTGCTCCCTTCCTGGAGATGAGGCCGGCGCTTCCCCCTTCTCTGTGGCTGCTATATTCGCCCTTGATGACGGGACTGTCTTTATGCTGATGGGGGGACGTGGAAGGTTCCTCTGGGGGAGACTGTCTCAGACGGGCAGGGCTGGTGGGCTTGTCACTCGCTGGCACAGGAAGATTTGATCCTGTGGAGGAGGCCCAAGCCTGTGCCACGTGGAAGGTTGGATGCTGCACCCTGACCCTTGATAATGCCCGAGGTCGGCTATGCTGAGGAATTCCTGAGACCAGAATTCAGACCTTTCCTGGTTATCTCTCTAGTTGTGTTCATTCAGACAACATTGTTGTCTGCTGTTAGTGTATCACGTGCTCAGATGAAATGACATGCGTCTGCATAATAAAAACTTGATGCAATTGTTGAAAATAAAGAAGCTGTTTGCATCTAAGGTAAATCCAGCTTCCATCCAGAACACTTGTGACCCTTCAAATGGGGTGTTTTCCGCCTCTAACAGATGCTGGCATCTGGCTCCCCAGGGGAGCACTAATCTTCCTGCTCATCTCCTTTTCCCTCTTCCCCTTCCCTTCCTTTTCTTCTTCTTGTTACTACGAGTGCTGCTGTGCTGCTTCCCCTTAGAACTTGCCTCCTCATCGTTTCTAGTTTGAATATTCCTGGGTTCACATGAAAACTAAGTTCAGAGGTAGGAAATTGCTCAAACTTATTCTTCTTGCTATCCTAGTAGACATTCTTTTCGTAACGGTTTATTTTTTTAATTGAAATTGTGTTGAGATGATGGTAGATTCCCAGGCAACGGTATCCTTCACCCAGTTTCCCTCAGTGGGAACATTTGGCAGGAGTGTAGTTTTGAAGTGTTACAACCAGGATATTGACATTAACACAACCCACTATTCTTGCTGGGAATTCTCGTTACTTGTACTTATTTGTGTGTGCGTTTGTTCCAACGTTTTATCACGTGTCTGGGTTTGCGTGTCCACTACCACTGTTATTATACTGAGCAGTCCATTACCCCAGGGATGTTACCTTTTTTATTAGTGGACTTTATTTTTTATAGCAGTTTTAGACTTACAAAGGATTTGTTAGTGCAGAGAGTCCCACATTCCTCCCCGCCTCAACCTACAATTTCCTCTGTCATTAGCATTTCATATAAGTATGGTTTACTTGTCACAAATTGCAGCTACATTATGGTTCATCAAATACCATACATTGTGACTAACTAAAGCCCATGGTGCATTCGGATTCCTCCCATTTTCCCGGCTGTCCTGCTTCTGATTCAGGAGCCCATCTAGGTTAACCTCCTACAATTCAGTGATCATGTCTCCTTGGTCGGCTTTTGGCTGAGAATTTCTCAGGCTTTCCTTACTTTTAATGATATTGACAGTTGTGAGAGCTACTGGTCAGATATTTATTTTTTTTTAGATGCTGTTCTATTGATACTTCTCTGATGAACTTCTCATGATTAGACTGAGGTTATAGCTTCCGGGAGAAAGATCATGCAGGTAAAACTGCCATGCTCATCACTTCCTATTGGGGTACACACTGTGCCTGCTCATCACTTCCTATTGGGGTACACACTGTGCCTGCTCATCACTTCCTAGTGGGGTACACACTGTGCGTGCTCATCACTTCCTAATGGGGTACACACTGTGCCTGCTCATCACTTCAGACTGTGGTACACACTGTGCCTGCTCATCACTTCCTACTGGGGTACACACTGTGCCATGCTCATCACTTCTTATTGGGGTACACACTGTGTCTGCTCATCACTTCCTATTGGGGTACACACTGTGCCTGGTCATCACTTCCTACTGGGGTACACACTGTGCCTGCTCATCACTTCCTATTCGGGTACATACTGTGCCTGCTCATCACTTCCTACTGGGGTACACACTGTGCCTGCTCATCACTTCCTATTCAGGTACACACTGTGCCTGCTCATCACCTCCTATTGGGGTACACACTGTGCCAGCTCATCACTTCCTACTGGGGTACACACTGTGCCTGCTCATCACTTTGTATTGGGGTACACACTGTGCCTGCTCATCACTTCCTACTGGGGTACACACTGTGCCTGCTCATCACTTCCTATTGGGGTACACACTCCCAACAAGACGTGTGCTTTACACATTGACTTCGGTCACCTGGCGGAGGCAGAACTTTTTCTCAGCATCCTGTTGGAAGTCCCAGCTAGTTTAGTTAAACAAGAGAGGAAACAAAAAGTTTACAGCTGGGGAAAGAAGAAATAACACTGTCTTTATTCACAGACGACATGACTTTGTATACAGAACACTCCCCCCATGAACAACAATAACAGCAACCATCTTGTTGGAACTCATCAGTAATTGTAGCAAGTGTTCAGAATATGCTGTATACTAAGTCTGCATGCCCATTGCTTTCCTTTATACCATCAGTGAGTGGATGATTGAAATTAGAAAGCAAAAACACAACACCATTTACATTAGGACCAGTAAATTAAATACTAAGGTATAAACCTAACAAATGTATGTGAGGAAAACTATACAGCTCTGATGAAAAAAATCAAAGAAGAACTACGTAAACGGAGAAAATTCCGTGTTCACGAACAGGAAGACTCGATCCTGGCAAGAAGTTATTTCATTTTAAATCTTAGCAATCAAAATGCCCAATAAGATGTTTTGTGGATATTGACAATCTGGTCCTAAGTTTATAAGTAGAGGCAAAAGACCCACACTGGCCAACACAATGTTAGAGCAGGACAGAATTGAAGAATGGACCCTGCTTGACCTCAGCACTTAACTATATAGTCAAGATATTGTGGCATTAATGGAAAGCATAGACAAATAGATCAAGACAGCCCAGAAATAGACCCACATAACCACAGTCAACTCATCTGTGACAAAAGAGCAAAGGCAATTCAATGACGAAAAGATAGATTGTTCAACAAATGGTGCTGGAACAACTGCATAGCCAGTTGTTCTAGACACAGACCACTTTGACATTTGTCAAAATCTCTAGAATGTACGACACCAAGAGCAAACCCTAAAGTAGGACAATGGACTTCGGGTGATAATGATGTGCCATTGCAGGTTCATCAATTGCAACAAATGTGTGATTGGGGGAAGGAGGTTGTTGATTGTAGGGGAGGCTTTCATAGGCCCTTGTTTTACGGTAAGTCCTAGTCCAATTGCTTGGATGTTGCCATCTACAGATGTTATTCCGGCTCTTTGAGAATCCTAATGATTTACTGAGACCATATTCTGTTCTTGGTCCATTGATTGTCGTTGGAAAGTTCTTCCTTGTCAAAGTAAATTCTGCATGTACCTGGCGTTAGTATGGTTAGCTCAGTAGACAGAGCAAGGAAACTCTTTAGTTGAATGTCTTTCAAATATTCATGTAGAAATCACATTCCATCTTGTTTCTGCATTCCCAAGTCTACTATTTTCCTTCCAAAACAAAACACCAGAAACAAAACGAAGCAAATCTCAAATTTTCTGCTTCTTTCTATTGTTCCTCTTAGGAACTTATTATTGCAAGTTCTCTCACCAGCAGATATATGACCCTGACCACCTCCATTTCCCAGTACCCTGACCCCAGCTGGCCCCTGTCTGGACACTGCATTTATGTCCATTTGAACTCAGATCGCATTAGGTTTTGTTACAATCAATCAAAGCTTTCATTTACAAGCTGCCTACTGAGAAGCTACTTGGCTGAGAACACATATATGTTTATAACGGAAACCAAGGCCTCAAACCAGGTACAGATTCGGAGGGACGGCATAAGATGTTTATGGATTTAAAACAAATTAGGAAGAAAATCATCAGAGATGTCTTGTGGGAACACAAAGGACAGAAGGGCCACAGTAACTAGGACACAAGACATTTTATAACCTGCAAGCATTTGAAATCAGTTCTTGATGTGGAAATATGACTTGGACATATCCAAGGAGGGTACGTGGCTGTATTGATATTTAATTTGCCCTTAACCACTTGTGCATTTTACCCAGGAGCTGAAGCTAAGCTTTGTGTTCCTATTAACATAGATGCAAATTTATTTCTGTTCTCTTTTTAACTTTTTTTTTTGAAGGCCCAAGTTACTCTACCTAATTTTTAAAACTCTTACCCAAACATATTGTATATTAATTTCCATTAGGCTTTAGTAATTACATAAACCCCCCATTTGAAGTCCTTGAGCTGTTTTGTGTCCTCACCCTGCTGCAACCACCCGGCTCACCCCACTTCCAGCTTCCAGTTCTGCATTTTGCTGTCACTTCCTTTCACTTCATCCCCCAGATCATTAAGGGATGGGGTGGCCAGGCTGGGCCTGAGAACAAGCCTGAGCCTTGAAGGACATGGGAGACCCTGTCATGAGGCTTGTTGACCTGCAAGCCTGTTTGCCACCGCGTATCCTGATGTGCCAGCTGACAACAGTCACACAAGGAAGTCAGGCCTGTCTGCACACCAGACTGTTCTTAGAGAGCCCATGATGACGTTAATGCCCGTGGTTTCCTTTCTCAGCACCAGACACCATATCTGAATGATTCTTTAGGCTCCACTGAAGGTTTTCAAGTCTGTGGTTGCCCTGAAAACTCACCTCCCACATTGGCCCTCTCGGCCTTGGTGTCCACAGTGAGCAGGCTCAGGCACCTCCATCAGCAAGTGATGGTAGGTTATCACCTGGGTTTACTGAGGGTTTAGGCCAAAAGGCTCTTACTCCCACAGAGCAAAGTATAGAGGCAAATCAAATTATTCTTGTGAACTCCCTGGGCTTAGATTTCCTCTTAACAATATTTGTTTTGCCCTTCCAGTCCAATATGATTTAGATTGATGGAGAAGGCGTCCCCAGGCCTCCGTCTTCTGCCCCACCTGGACCAGGTGACTGCTGACCTCCAGCCAGTGACCCAACGTCCCCAGGCCTCCATCTTCTGTCCCACCTGGACCAGGTGACTGCTGACCTCCAGCCAGTGACCTGACATCCCCTGGCCTCCATCTTCTGCCCCACCTGGACCAGGTGACTGCTGACCTCCAGCCAGTGACCCAACGTCCCCTGGCCTCCATCTTCTGCCCCACCTGGACCAGGTGACTGCTGACTTCCAGCCAGTGACCTGGCGTCCCCAGGCCTCCATCTTGTGCCCCACCTGGACCAGGTGACTGCTGACCTCCAACCAGTGACCCAACGTCCCCAGGCCTCCATCTTCTGTCCTACCTGGACCAGGTGACTGCTGACCTCCAGCTAGTGACCCGGCGTTCCCAGGCCTTTGTCTTCTGCCCTAAAAAGTGTGCATAATGGTACAGAAAGATCATTGTGGAAATTAGAAAAAATTAGAAGTCTGTTTCTCTCAGGCGCCCTGTGTGTGGTGATTCATAAGCTGTTTCTTACTCATGTATTTGTTTAAATGTCCCCATTCCTTTGGTGTTTTCACATCTTTAAAATGAACAGCATGTGTCCTGGTATCATCTTGCACAGATTCTTATTTAGGCCCCATCTTTTTGATGGTGGGTTTGCCGCTTTTTATCAGAGCTAAATCTAAAGGATCAATCAGAGCAACACAGATAAATAGCATAGCGCTTATTTAAAAAATCAGAAACAAAACAACATATTAGTAGGACTTTATATAAAGTTTATAAGCCAGTGGAGTGGAGTGTGAGATGCAGCCTCACATGTGAGAACCGCTCAGGACAGCAAGGTGGGCGATGTCACCACTCCTGACAGATGGGCCTGTGGGAGAGGGAGGGAGTCAGGCAGGGGGCCCAGGAATGAGATGGGTCATGTTGTAATGACCCCGTGTGCTATTTGTATTTCATGTGTATGTGTTTATGTGTCTCGTGCTCACTCACCATAACATGTTTTTTAAAAGTTTAATTCAAGCTAATTTGAATGTGTAAGATTTGTGAAGATGGGAGTAATAAAGTTTTATTACAATCTTAGAAAACTCTCAATTAAGTTTGTTTAAACTTTACTGTTATTTTAAACTGTGAAGACCAAACAAATTATATTCTTGCCTGTCTTCAAAGCGGGGGGCTTCCCTTGCCACTTCAAAGTCTAAGTTCGCCATTCCTGACGGATCTCCGGCACAATGTACCCTGGTGCTGGGGTGGGGGGCACATTCCTGGGGGTGCTGTGAGACCAGTGCTGGGGAGACCCTTGTGCCCCACCTTGCCCTTTGGGCTGCCTCCATCTCCCCCCAAAATCTCAGTCCAACACACTAGTGCTAGAATCAAAATAGGAAGGGATAACAGAAATATGTCAGGAGATTATCAGACAGCTGAAAACTTAACAACACACTGTTAAGAATTCATGGGCCAATGAAAACATGTAAAAGGAAATATAAATACATTTAGCTGTGTAAAGATGGAATATTGACATATTAAAATTTATATTTTTAATATTAACATATTAAAATGTGTTGGCAGCAAAAGCAGTGGTGAGAATTTCTGTATTTATGTTTATTATTATTATTTTATTGCTGATTATTGAAACGAGGAAAAACAAAACTGGAAGGCATATTCCTTCCTTTCATTAAAGCAGTGTAGAGTAATTGTTGAAGTGGAAAGAGCAGCATCGCAAGCTGCCTCCTCTTCCTCCAGCTGTGTGATGCGCACGTACCTGGCTCTGCGGAGCTTCCAGCAACGCTCTGCGAGGTAGAGGTAGGGAGGCCTGTGGAGAGAGAGAAGGGGCTCGCCGGAGGGGAGGTCATCAGCTCTATTGCTATCACTGTGAGGTGTGCAAAATTAGTCTGCTATTCATGTATTTGTACCAGAGCAACTGAAGTCAGAAAAAACAAAAACAAACAAACAAAACCTTCTTTCACGTGTTTGTTGAAATTCCTGACCTTGATGCGTCTTGGTGTTTTAGCATTTTTACCTAATTCATGGGTGGTTTGATTTTATTCCAGCTTTAAGTAAGTTTGAAATTTTAATTTTAGGTAAAACTTGCATATTCCTGGCCTTTTCAGCGTAACCATGCATTTAATTGCTATCTTATTAGAAACAGAGAAATCAGCGAGGGAATGGTAAAGTATGTTAGTCAAACAGTTTAGAGACTGACTTTCATCTGCGCTACTTGGGTATAATTTCATATTTTCTCAAGACACTTAATACTTTCATTTTATAGACTATTAAAAAGAAAGAAATGTGCTTCCCCCTCAGCTCGTGGTACTTCCTCTCCTGTGCAGCCGTGGCTTACAGCCACGTCGTGTTTTCCGCCACTTCTGTGTAAATGTTCACAGGTGGAAATTGAGAATTGTCTACATTGGGAAGAAATACATCAGGTCCATCACAGGGTTAGGAGCAAGTGGGAGAGGAATGGATCTGATATCCCCTATTCATCTTAGGGAATATGATTTCTCATGGTACTAACCATAGGTATCCAGCCTGAACCAATTTAAATTTTGTTGTTTGTGGAAAGAAGAAAAAATAATTATGGTAAATCCGTAATATTCTGGTTACCAGATTAATAAAAATGATAGTATTAGCTTTGGCAGAAATTTGGGCTCGTTTTTCATTCAGCCCATTCTGAGGGATGATGGGGAAGGGAGCAAGTGATCCCTCCTCGCTGCACCATTCAAAGTATCAGAGGAATTTGAGTCCTTCTCTAACAACATTTTCACAGAGAACTGCCAGCCTACTTCCACCTGTACCAGAGATGGGTACATCTGCCTTGTTTGTGGGTGCGATCCATCTCCCCCCAAACAGTTCCTGAAGAAATGAGTCGACAGCAGACGTCACCCCCTGGAACCACACCAGCACATGCTGGCTGCACACTTGTCGGGGAACCATGCGTGTTCAGTGAACGATGCGTGTTCAGTGAACCATGCGTGTTCAGTGAACGATTGGTGTTCAGTGAACAATGCGTGTTTAGTGAACGATGTGTGTTCAGTGAATGATGCGTGTTCAGTGAACCATGCGTGTTCAGTGAACGATTGGTGTTCAGTGAACAATGCGTGTTTAGTGAACGATGTGTGTTCAGTGAATGATGCGTGTTTAGTGAACGATGCATGTTCAGGTAACCATGCATGTTCAGGGAACCATGCGTGTTCAGGGAACCATGTGTGTTCAGTGAACCATGCGTGTTTACTGAGTGTCAGATGCTGAAGCACAAAGACAAAGGAGAGTTTGTTTCTCCCAGTGTGACCTCAAGAGAAATACAACTAATCAGAGTGGAAGGGGAAGGTCACGGCCATCGTCATGCTGACCGTCTCCAAGAAGCTTATACATTTAATAGAAATGTGGTACAAATAGACTGGCCGGAGAATTCAATTACTGAGTCATGGTTTGCCATCTCCACGTTTTAAAACCCCAGGCCCTAACATAGCGGAGGGGTTGGTGGCAGACACCGCTGACTGGGTGACTCAGCCCTTTCCCAAGTCCTTCTCCTTTGCCACTTTCCCTGCATAATCCTCCCCGAAAACTTTTGTTTTCCTGAGAAAAAGGGATAGACAGGCTGCATGGAACCCTTTGCCAGGTTCCCTTTGCTGCTCTGCTTGCCTGGAAGGAGAAAGAGCCTGGGGTGTACAGCTCTCTTGATCTATACAGAAAGGTCAGTGTGTCCACGATAACAAAGCAGAGGAAATAGAGTGACTTTTAGACTGTGTTGTTGAACCAGGCCTGGACAACCTACCCCTGGACCACTGTGTGTCTGAAGTCCATTCGGATTCCTTCTGACCACCTTTCCTTGTATTCCTGTCCTCGTAGCCAGACATGTGCCGAATGGTGCCAGGCCCCGTGTCACCTGCTCCCTGCTTTCTGTCTGTGCCACTCTCACTGAGCTCCGCTGTGCAGCGTGAGGCACAGCTGGGGCCAGGGCCATTTCCAGTGTGGGCTGTGTGAGTGGTGCAGGCTCTTCCTGAGGTGCCTGGTGGCCCTGCCAGCCACACCGGCCTTCTGTGCTTGTTCTGGGACCATCTCCAGGTCTTCACGCTGCTTCCCTGTTTGTCTTGAATGTTCCTTTTTTCCCTCCTCGGCCCTGTGCCCCCTACCCACCCCCTGACCTGGTCAGGACCTCCTCCTCCCTTAAGTCTCACTTTAGATGTTGTCCAAGGAAGTCATTCCCAGACCTCCCCAGCTAAGCGAGGACCCTCTGGTCCACACTTTCACAGTCTTGAACTTTACACAGAATGCTCATTATAGGTGTAAGGGAATAATTGTTTGGGTTATTTAAAAAGTGCTTTTTTTCCCCTCCTGGTTGATTGCAGGAGACTTGGCCTATGTATTTTTGTTCTTCATATTCGTTCCAGTACCTGGCTAAGTGCACAACATGCCATAGAACTCGATGCACACTTGCTGAGTGAATGTACAAAGAAGGAATGGATTAATTCGTTTATAATGAACTCAGTTGTGTTTCTTAAATAACAGAGGATTATGCAGGCAGACCTACGAGAAGAGAGGTGCAGTAATTCACTAAGGCTGGAGGATTCTCAGCCTGCTCTCCAACAAGGGGCAGCCGTGTCCAGACAGGGCAGCTCTAGCTGCCATAGGAGGCTTCAGCCTGTGCTGGACAGGGGAGAGTCACAAGAGACCTCCACCCTGAGAAGCCACCCCTTCATTCCTGCTCCCCGACTTCCTTCCTGAAGACAAGTGACCGACGGCTCCTCCCAGAGCTGGAGGGCTCATCTCTGCCACCGCCTGGGGAGGGGCACTCCAGGCCAAGTACAATTGACCAGCACAGAGCTATTTGTTTAATCTTTGGGGGAAAATGGGATATGATGAGACATAGAGAAACATTATTTCCTGAAGGTGGATTCCATTTCTTTAACCATTTCTAAGTCTCAAACAATAAAATATGGCTATTTTGGGATTGGTGTTATATTTCAATGACTTTTCCAGCTGCTGCTCTATAGCACACATTCCAGAGCATTCTTTCTTCCAGCTGAAGGCCTGCTGCTTCCGCACAGCAGTGGCATCAGGAGCACTTAGCTGTTTGGAGGGTGAAGCTGTGCACAGTGGCAGAGTCACAGGCTGGGTCCATGTCAGGCTCACTTCCTGGGTGTGGGGAAGCCTTTTTTGTTGTGGTTGATTGAAGACACTTTCTGTCTGCTGTGTGAGCCCCTGAAAAGCCAGTTGGTAGGGTAACTCTGGGCACGGCACTACTATGAACGCTGAGATGGGAACATCTTTATGATTTCCTCAGAGCTGTGTGGCACTGGGAGAAGGGGAGAGAGCATCCAGACACACACGTGGGGCCGTGGCTCGCCCTCTCCATGGGGAAGCACTGCTTTAAGTGAATCAGATGTATACTCAAGAGCACAGCTCTCAATGGCGTGTTTTTAAGCTAGAGTATAGAAATAATATTGATTTAATAATAAAAAACAAGCAAACAAACAAAAAAGAAATAATGTTTAGGATTATTATGTTAGCAAACTCAATGTTTTAATATATTTTCTGCTTTAACTTTTATTGGAAATGGGCAATCTCCTCAAGTTTATATATTTTAGTTTGGTTATTTTTTTGAGATGAGAGTCTCACCTTGTTATCCTGTGTAGAGTGCTGTGGCATCAGCGTAGCTCACAGCAACCTCCAACTCTTGGGTTGGAGTGATCCTCTAGCCTCAGCCTCCCTCCTGAGTAGCTGGCCCTCACCACAACAGTCAGCTATGCAGGAGGTGGAGCACCAGGCTTATAGAAGCAGCCACCGGCTGTTGAGGGAGGCACTGGGAGCGGGACAATCTCCTAGCCAGCATGGAGATGTTTGACTGCCCAGAGACAGGCCCTCAAGCAGCTGCACGCGTTAATCAGTTGCTTGTTAGTAAGCAGGTGTTATACACTGGACATTTGGGTGCAGCAGGGTGGGAGCTGAGCCCAGGGAGAAACAGCACAGCACATAGCGATCATTGAGCACGTAGCTCCATTGCACACTTGTCGGTGAACGATGGGTCCCCCATACCTGTTGTATAATGCTTCAATGAAAGGCCATGGGAGAGGTTGCGTAGGGCTTTCCCTGGAAATGGGAAGCCCCCCTCTCCCAGGCATTTGTACCTTCAATACGTGGTCTCAGCTGGTTTTACTTGAGTGGTGACAGGGTGCCACAGAGAGCACCAACACAGCTAGTTTTTCAATTTTTAGTAAAGATGGGGTATTGCTCTTGCTCAGGCTCATCTTGAACTCCTGAGCTCAAGCAGTCCACCCGCCTTGGCCTCCCAGATTGCGTGGCTATGTATTTCACTTTGAAAGCCCCTGGGCCTCTGTATTCAGTCCCTGTGCCCTGGCTGTGTCTCTCCCCACTCACTCTCACCCCCCTCTGCCACATGGCAGCCCATCTCTCCTCTCCCCTTTTCATAAAGAGTCTCCTTCCTCACCAAACACACCAGTGGGGTTTCTCTTGGGCACCTTCTGGGCAAACACAGGAAGGGCCAGACTTTATTCTGAAAACTCTGAGACCTATGGTGTGCCTAGGCAGGTTTATGTCCTAAAACTCTGAAACTTTGACATTTTCTCTTTTTTTCTTTTTCACAGAACATCAAATATCCAGGAGTTTTTACTTTGGATCTGAGCTGTGGCCCTAACTTTAGGGATCAGACAGTGTGACAAGGCAAGAATTCCATGGGAATGAACTCTGGCTTCCAGGCAGATGCCGTGAACAGCTGACTGGGGAGCTGGAGCCTGAGGCAGGTGGCGGATTCTCCTGGAGGCAGCAAATCACCATGTCGGGCAGCACAGCGCAAGCAGTCCAGGGTGGGCCACAGAACAGGACCCAGAGGGTGTCCCGAGAGTCAGGGGTGGAAGCTGCTTCCCAGCAGAGGCCTGCCAGGGAGGGAACTGCCAAGGAGGGAGACTGATGAGTCAGCCTGCGTGAAAATGATTCTGGCCATGACCTAGTGGGAGAGGAGAGAACAGAAGGGACAGTCAGGAACCGACAGGTGGGCCAGCCAATAGGAAAGTGTCACAGACCCACAGCAGGTGGCAGAGCAGATGGGAGAGATAGAAGAACATGTGGCAGGTGGGCAGGGGACCATCCAGGGGACATGGGGCAGGTGGACAGGGCTCCGGCTGGGGTTTCTGGAGAGCACAGGCAGGCAGGGCCCTTTTGACCCTCTCTGGCTGCATGTGCTATTTGGAGCAGGCAGGGGTCAGAGGTGCCAAGGTGCAACCTGTTCTTTCAGGTTATTGATCTGTTTTTAAAGGAAGTGGCTTGGGGTGGCAGAAAAAGCATTCACTTTTAGATGAACGGCTTTGGACTTCTTTTTCTTTGTGTGATTTTCCAAATACCAAAGACCAAACAGGACAAAATTACTCCAGAATTCTAGTAGCACAGTACCATGAGGGAGAAACCAAAGTTTGGCTTCCTTCACTGGTGAATTTTGAGTGGACTGAAACGGTTCGTTCAGCGTTTGAGGACATGACAGTGGCATAGAAATAAGTCTTCTGGACGAGGTGGCGAGACCGGGTGGAGCTGGGGACCCGGAGGCAGGGGGGTGCTGCTGTGGAGCCCTCTGGACGAGGTGGCGAGACTGGGTGGAGCTGGGGACTCAGAGGCAAGGGGGGTGCTGCTGCGGCTGTTGGAGCCTGGCAGCCTGCCCCCTTGTTCCCAAATCTGAGCACAGGGCAGGGATATCCACAGGGGTCTGTCTGGGAAGGGGTTGCTGTGCTCAAGCTTGCTGGGGACTGGGCACCGGCTCCAGAGCCACACAGTTGAGTTGTGCTTCCTGCATTGGCCAACAGGGCCAGGTCCCCAGCTCCGGCCAGGCCTCACTGCGGGAGGGCCAGCTTGCAAAGTGAGCACCACACCAGGTGCCTCCTGACTCACCATTGTCCTCCGTCTCTATACCGGCTCAGGAGAGGGGGCCGGGTTATGGGAGGCACGTTACAGATGCAGGGGTTCAGACACAGCAGTGCCAGGCTGGGATGCCAGGACAGCTCGGCCAGACCTCGGGCCTCTGCGTTCCTCTCACGGCTCTGAAGGCACCCTGCTCGCTTTCTTGGGGTGGCCCTCGGGATGTCCCCAGCCCTGCACTTCAGTGCCCACTGTGACAGGAGGGATAGTACCTGGGGAGGGAGGCTACAGAGGGACTGCAGCAAGAGCGGTGGTCTCATCCCGGGGGAGGATGGGCTTCGGGTGGGGCAGGGACAAGGGGGAACCAGCCTTTGCCCAAAGCCTGTGTTCTTAACTTTTATGCACAACCTATTTGACCCTACAAAGTCTCATGAGCTTTGTATTAGTCCAGCGTCACAGACAGGAAGCAGGACTGTCACCCGGTACAGGCAGAGGGTCCAGTGTCAGGCCTCACTGCTGTGGGAAAGACAGGACATGCTCCCAGCTGAGCATGGGAAGGTGGTTTCCAGAGGAAGCATCAGACCCAGGAGAACGGCAGGGGCTGGGCCTCAGCGTGTCAGGTACTGCCGGGCAAAGCACTCTCCAGGGTACTCTGACGATTGGTGCCGAGCCTGCAACCGTGGCTCCAGGTTCAGCCTAAGGGGGATATGGCATCTGGGGGGCCAGGGTGGGCCAGGGCTGACCTGGGGCTGCAGTGTCCCTCCCTGGGAAGTCTCCCCAGGACCCTGAGCCGTGCTTCTCTACTTTGGTCTTCCTTTAAAATTCCAGTTTGGCATTTGTCTTCTCCAAAATACAGCTGTAAAGGAGATTGTCCGATCTATGCATGCAGTACCGTTTAAGTATTTTCAGTGCACTGAGTCTGTTTTTACTTTAATTTATCAGTAGTCAATTATTAATAGTTAAACAAAGGGGAGGGTAAGCAACTTTGTTCTGTTTTTCTGTTGCATAGGCAAGAGTGTATAGTGGGGGAATTGCACTTAAACCCACCCAGTCTTGAGCGCTTCCTCTAGGTCTTCGTAAGTAGTTTTGCGGAGTACTGGAGAGGAGGGGGAAAGAGAGGGGCAGGGGCTCCACCCACAGAACCACATGTCCCCACCGTGATGCGGACCTCAGGGTGTCACTTCTGCCCTTGAGCCCCACTGAAGGTGTCATGAAAATGCCTTTTTTTCTCCCAGGGCCCTTCCCAGTCCCATGATGGGTTAGTCTGTGCTCTACCATGGTCATTAGTTTTTCTAAAATCTGCTTTTCAACTTGTAACTCCTCACCAATAAACCATGTGGGGGATTGACAGAGTGCACCTCAGTTTGTCTTTTGAAGACTTCCAGACTGCCCTGTCACCTGCCCTATTCTTCACCTCCTTTCCCTACCATCTCTCTGTCCCCCACCCCCACACCCCTGGGTCTTCTGAGCTCTGTACTTCTCAACAATGCAGCTTTGTTTTCTGGGTCTTACAGAGCACAGCAATGGAATGTTTAAAAGAGAATTCAAAGAGAAAGATGCCAGTGAAAAGGGAAAGCAGTTATTAGAAGGGACACCTAGAAATCTGCTCTCAAGAGCTGACGACACCCTCAGCACAGCAGAGGGTGTGAAGGGAGCTCCCTGGGCTGGGGGATCCTTCCAGGTCATCTGTTCAAACTTGCATGGAGCTGGGGCAGGAGCGGGATGCAGCCAATGTTCTCATTAGTTTCTACCGTCACCTCCCTAACAGTTTTTGATTATAAGAAAGGAAATTTTTAAAGTAGAAAAAGGTATATGAAGTAGTGATCCTTGTGGGAAAAGCCTACTTTTAATGTCTTATCTATTTTCAAAGAGTCTTATCTCTTCAAGAAACAAACAAAACTCAGACAATATTTTCTAAAGAAACTGAGTTAAATGAGTTTTCTCCTGAAGGCCCAGGTGGAAGCTGCCACCCACGCCCACCTATAGCTGCCCAGTGTCAGCTCATCTCCAAGTACCTGGATGACATGATGGGCTTGTGCAAGATGCCAGTGTCCTGGCACTCAGATGGCAGCCACCAGAAGAGTGGGTGTCCTTGACAGACCCCAAGACCACACTTCTTTATTGGTCAGTGAGTGCACACACGGCCGGCAGCCGGGTCCCGGGTCACCTTTGTCAGGAGTTTGAGGCAGCGCGTCACATTCCACAAGTGAGGGGCTGTGAGATGGTGAGTCCAGTGTGGCAGCTGGCTGTGCTGTGGACAGTGCAGGCAGAGCCGTCCTGTGGCCAGTACGAAGGGCAGCTCAGACGAGGTGAGAGAGCCTCATTCTCAGTAGCAAAAAAGTAAAGACAGACCAACACCCACAGCAGTTCTGGAAGCAAAGACTGAGAATACTTGCACATCAGCCTGGTATTTGGACTTTAGTTTGGAGATGGACGCAGAACATTCCCAGTCTGTGCCAAAGGCTGGTGGGTTCCATTCCACCACACCCAGCAGCAGGCCCTGAGGGGGCAGGACCCTGATCGCCCCCCACAGGGTGGACACATGTCCCTGCTGACGGACACACATCCAGAGACACACCCAGCAGCAGGCCCTGAGGGGGCAGGACCCTGATCGCCCCCACAGGGTGGACACATGTCCCTGATGACGGACACATATCCAGAGACACACCCAGCAGCAGGCCCTGAGGGGGCAGGACCCTGATCGCCCCCACAGGGTGGACACGTGTCCCTGATGACGGACACATATCCAGAGACACACCCAGCAGCAGGCCCTGAGGGGGCAGGACTCTGATCGCCCCCCACAGGGTGGACATGTGTCCCTGCTGACGGACACACATCCAGAGAGAGAAGCACCTTCATCATCACTGGGCACAGAGGGGCAGGGTTGGTCAACTGGTCTCCTACTTGTCTCTCCAGCAATTATAACATATGATTTCCTGGGCCAATTCTGATTTTGGAAATGTTAGAAATAAATGGGTATGGAAGAGCCAAAATTTGGGACTGAAACTTGAAAACAAGTGAAAAGCAGTAAGAGCAGACTTGGCACTTCCCAAAATTTTTCTCGCCTGATCACATTTAGCTTTTTAAGTAAACAAGCTTCTAAAGCCAGTGATATCATTATAACTGTTCAATCATTTTACATTCAAGTGTTAACTATATTTTGCATAGAAATACAGGGTAAGGATTGTGACAAAAGAAAATAAACAACATAGTATTTTTTAGAAAAGAAAAAGATGAGGACATTGAGATGTCCCTGATGATGGAAAGTGGCAGTAGCATGTCACCTAAGGTGCCAGTACCTACAGGCACTGCACGGAGCCTTCCCCTGAGATGGGGACGTGCTGGGCCATCCTGTGGCATGCTCCTCACCTGCCAGGGAGCCAGCCTGGACAGGCCTCTTCCTCCCATAGCCCGGGGGCCACAGTCCTGGTGGTGAGGAAGGGACCTTGTCTGTGGACCCTGCCATGATGCTGAAGATCATGGCTCTCTGGGTCTGATACTATGACTGGTTAATGAAAAACGTGTTAAAATATGGTTTTATTTCCAGAATTCAAATGTGGGTAAGATGTATAACGCTTCTCAAGTGCTGTTCCTACTATCCCTTCATCCTCTTATTCTTTGCTTCCGCTATACCTGGGAATAATATCGAAGCAGTTATTCAGTGAGAAGTCGTGCTTGGTTTAACACGCGAGAGGAGGAACAGAAAAAAGAGAGCACTGGGCGTAAGGAGGACAGAATGACACAGCGAGGACGGGGACAAGAGCCAGGAGGAGCAGAAAGACCATTCTGTACGTCACTTCACAGTTTCAACACTGGCCCCTCAGCCGGGGATCTGGCACACAGGGGAACAGCTTCCCACAGTCACTGAAGTCCTCACGGTCGCCTGGGGGCTGAGCAGGGCTTGTGTGCAAGACTAGGGGTGCAAGGCTGTGCTACCAGCGGAGGGAATGGGGGCAGCCAGGCTGCAGGGTGGAGAGGAGCCTGGAGGGGAGAGCTGGAGCCACACAAGGCGGGGGACAGGCTGCAGCAAGAGGAAAGGATGAGCCATGTCTTCAGCACACATTCCCTTCATTTTGTTCCATTTGCAGAGTCTGGGAGGACTGAGCTTCTGTCTACATGACATTTGGGTTAGTTTTGTGATTTTCTGCTTTTAAAGGAATTAGATCCTATTTCATTCTGGGCCAGAGTCTGTGCAACAATAATTCAGTCCCAAATACCTACTTGCAGAGTGTCCGGATCCTTGCATCTTGGAACGGGAATTCTACGTGCTTACCTTAGAGACAAGCAAGCTGAGGATGAAGGAGAGTAATCTAGCTAGTGACCTTCACCCGAGAGTTCAGGGATCTGTCTGGAAAGACTTCCTCACACATGAATGCCCAGGAGACGTTCTTATGTTAATTCCTCCAGACAGCTAATTTCTTGGATTATAGGCAGGTGGTGTTCTCTTTCCCAGAATTTCCAGACATTTGTCAAATGTAGGGCTGCTATTTTCATCACAGAATTGTGATAACAAATTTAGTTAAAAAAAAAAAAAATACTCCACATATATTCATTCATTCAACACATGTGGCTTCTGAGTCCTTTTCTGGATTCTGGGCACCAGTAAGCACGGCCAGCCCCCCTGCCCTCACAGAGCTTCCCTGCCATTGTGTGGGACAGACCACAGTCACAGTGGGAAAGGAAATTCACAGTAAATGAGAACACAGTAAGTGCCGGAAGCAAAACACGGCTGAGAGGGAGAGCAGTCTGGGGTGGGCTTCTGTTTCCACAGACTGGCTGGGCAGCCTCATTGAGAAGATGACGCTGACATGCAGACCCAAGGACAGCAGGATGACGCTGACATGCAGACACAAGGACTGCGGGATGTGAGTGGGGTGAGCACTGGGGAGAGGAGTATCAGGTGCAGAGGGCCTGAGGCAGGAACAGGCTGGGGCTGTTGGGTAGCAGCACATGGGGACGGGAACGGGGGTGCGGAGGTGAGGTCAGAAAGGGCACAAGAGCCACATCTTCAGAGGCCCTGGGAGGGTTGTCAGGGTTTGGGTGTTGATTCTACATGACATGAAGCACAGCTGCAGAAATTAGTGCAGCTAAGTGTCATTATGTAGCATACTTTTAAAATGTATAATTTTCACATTTTTAAACAAACTTTTAACTTTGGATTAATTTCATATCTATAAAGAGTTACCATGAACACTTCACCTGGATTACCCTAAAGTTAGTATCTCACATAAGCACAGCACTTTTTTTTAAACTCAAAAAGGCCCTTTGATCCAATGTGACTGACCACCCTGCAAACTGCACTTGGATTTCACTAGTGTCTCCTTTGCTCCAGTGTCAATTTGGAATGACTCATGGCACTCAGTGACATGTGACTTAACAGGGTTTCTCATGTGGCTCTGGTAAGGACAGAAGGGCGTGTGTGGTGCAGGGAGACTGGCTGGGGGCTCCAGGAACAGGAGCAACCAGAGGCAGTGGACTTGGCCACCTGTGGACCCAGGGACGGTGGCAGGTAGTACAACATGAGATGGAGCCATCAGGGTGTGAGAGGGCGAGGGGTCCAGTCTGTGTCATCTGAGCACCCAGGGGACAGCTCTGCCATCCACAGAGAGGCACCAGGCTTCTGGCCAGGAGAGGCTCGGGCTGGTGACCTGTCAAGACTTGGGGTTCTGCTCACTCAGACCCAGGGCGCCCCTTCCTTGTATTTGCCAGCCCTCTCAAGACGACTTTATTAGCAAGTGGCTTACACTAGAAATGTCAGTATCTCCCATAATGAGAGCTTTAGAGACTGGAGGGCACTTATGCCCCGGGGTCCTCTCCAGACCTGCTTTGCCAGTGATGTTGTTGTGGAGGGGCAGACGGCTGCCTGTAGCCAGGGGTCTGCAGCATCTTCTTCACCTTAGAGTGGAGCGGGGGGGGGGGGGGGAAGGAAAGATGGTCTCTCCAGGCCAGCCTGAGTCAGGTGCCATTGCGGCTGTGACTGCTGAAGAATGCCATTTGCTGGCACACGGGCCAGGGCTTCTCCACCTGGGCTGTTCTGCCCCCCGGGCGTGCTTGAGATTGTCTAGTGGCATTTTAGATTGTCACAACTGGTGGTGGGACCCTACAGTGCAGGAGACAGCACCCACCATGACTGACCTGAGGCAAAGTCACCTTCTTCTGAGACTCCTGTGGAAAAGGTGGGCTCCTGAAAGTCTGTGGCCTCTGTCTGGGAGGAAGGAGGGGCGAGGCAGGCCACCTCGTCATCCCGCTTCCCTGGCACTGCGAACACGCCGGCGTCAACTGTCTTCCAGGCCTGCTGAGATGGACGTCCCCGGACCTGGCTTTACTCTGCCCTGTACAGGTCCCATGTCCATTTACAAGGCTACGGGGAAACTTCCTTAGATTCAACGGAGAGAAATTTGTGTATCTTCTCCTTGAAGCTGCAAGTTCCTTTAAGATTCTGCTCTGGAAAGTGCAAGAGAAAGAACGTGATCTTCAGCATGGAGGGTGTCTCGGCAGTCCCCAGGTTAATTCCTTCCTAAGGACCAATCAGACCCAGTCATAATCCCTGAGGGTTATTTGGGATCCAACCCTAAGTGGGAGTTCTCCCCACATAGGAAACCGGCATCATTCATCTCTGTGCTCTGGAGCCCAGAACAGTGTTTGGCAGAGACTGGGCAGGGAGGCTGCTGAACTGACATCTTACTTCCTTGGTATCATTGAGACGGCATGACTTACCTTTGCGTTTTGCCTGTAGTGTTTTATTTTGGGGATGAATGTCCATGGGCACACAGTGGAACAAGAGAGTTGTCATAGTCTGAGGACCCGGCGCCATTCAGACTGAAGGCCACTTTCTGCTGAGTCACCTGAGCAGCTCACCCAGGTCTCCACGTCACCCTGCGTGTATTAATGCACATTCAGAATTACGTGGCCTTGTTGGCTATTTTTGATTTTTGTTTTTACTTTCTCGTCATTAACTTTGTTTAGGTTTTGTTTTCTTTCCTGTACTTCAGGCATAGCAGCCCTTTACCCATCCAAAGTGAAGGGAAGTATTTTGTGAACATTTTCACCCTGGTTCCTCTGAAAGCAGCTTGGATCTCTGTGTTGTCATCTCATGCTCAGCTGAATTTGTTTTCCACTGGTGTCATTTTCCTGTTAACGAGCCCTGCACGTCCTCTGGCTGCAGACAGTCTCTCCTTCCTCCCATGTCCGGAGGTGCAGGACAATTTCTCTCTAAGCATCCAGAGGAATAAAGTGATGGAAATTAACTTGATTTTGAGAGAATCTGGGTTTGTATTAATAATACAATACAAGGGCGGCACTTGTGGCTCAAAGGAGTAGGGCACCGGCCCCATATACTGGAGGTGGTGGGTTCAAACCCAATCCCGGCCAAATACTGCAAAAAAAAAAAAATGATAATAATAATACGATACAATATACCAGTTTGGAAGTGGTAGGGACTTGAACATTTCTTTCTCTTTGTTTCAGGATTTTGTGAATCTTTCCTCTTTTATTTCTTAAGAGTTGTTATCACACAGTAATAATAACTTTTATCATAGATTGTATATTCAGTTCAGTTCAAACCCTCATCTCAGTTGTATTAATACATGCAGGTGTAGTCTCCATTGTCATAGATACAAGAGAATAATTACAAGGTGAAGGGTCCGGTTTCAAGGACCCAGAAGAAGAAGGACAGAGGACACCACAGGGGAGACTTCAGGTAAATCTCCACATGTCATTATCCAAGCCTGGATTGACACGACAGGGAAGGAAACAACTTTGCAGAGTTTTATGAATTTCTGTCTCTCTCTCTCTCTCTCTCTTCTCTCTAAAACAAACCGTAAAGGACTTGGAATGACACTTTCTTTAAATATTTTTATTTGTTAGCTTACAGTTGAAAAGAAGTGATGACTAGGCCAGAATTGGACAGGCTCTGTAACAGGTGGTGGGAATCCTTATCCTACTTAGCAAAGTATCTCAAGAATGGAAGAAAAAATATCCAGTGTACTCAGTAATATTATGAAACCAATTTACAATCACTCACACTTTCATATGAAGAATAGATCATAATTATGGCCCAGAATGAAGGAGGGAGGTGGGGGGACGGGAGGGGAGGGGGGATGTCAGATCGAGGGAGGGTGAATGGTGGGATCACACCTATGGTGCCTAACGCAAGGGTCCATGTCGGGTCTATTAAGTATAGAGTATAAATGTCTTAACACAATAACTAAGTAAACGAGATGAGGTCTATATTAACCAGTGTGATGTAAACGCTCCTAATTCTATATGAAATCAGCACATTGTACCCTATACATGCATTAATGTAAACATCATCCATGTGTTTATGGTTTAATAAAAGAAAAATAAAAATAAAAGGAAGGGGGTGTTCAGGAAGATACTCCATGATCGTGGGCAGCAGACCTGAGCCCTAGGGAACAAATAGGGGTGGAATTGTTTAAAATCCCAAGCAAGAGAAGCAGCATGTATGTCTTCGGTGTGCAAGGGAAGCAGCATTTGTATCTGGGATGCACAGGACAACTATTTCCAACAGCTCATTCTGTGAAACAATTCTCCTCTTGCTCAATTCCATTTGTCTCAGTTTGTTTTTGTTCAAAGTTGAAAATATCCAGTGTTCCTAAGTGTGAAGAAGGGGCTCAGGTGTATAACTTTGGATTCTGAGGTGCTGACATTGACTCTTTTCCCTTTGATTGCAGACAAGAACCTGGACACGTTATGAGGAATTAGTAGGTCCAGTGAACCTGACAGGACAGCGAGGCCAGTGGGAAGGGGTCAGGCAATCAATCAGACCCAGTGGTTTTTGTTTTGTTTTGTTTTGTAGAAACAGAGTCTCACTTTATTGCCCTTGGTAGAATGCTGTGGCGTTACAGCTCACAGCAACCTCCAACTCCTGGACTTAGGTGATTCTGTTGCTTCATCCTCCCGAGCAGCTGGGACTACAGGCGCCCGTCACAACGCCCAGCTATTTTTTTGTTGCAGTTTGGCCAGGGCTGGGTTTGAACCCGCCACCCTTGGTGTATGGGGCCAGCGCCCTACTCACTGAGCCACAGGCACTGCCCACACACCCAGTGGTTTTTATTGAAAAACTGCAAGTGCCATTTAAAGTGCAACAACACAGGAATATTTTGCTAAGAGACTCAGCTTAGTATATGCTATTCATTGCATAAAGTGTAGGTTTTTATATAAAATTTCAGGTTAGAAATTTTGGTATTCAAAGAAATATAGTTTCTCCCAGTAAAGGAAGTTGGGCACCAATAAAGGAGACAGGGCCACACATAGGTAGTGACCAGATGTGGGGTTAAGGTGTGGGCAGCCACAGATGGGACCCTAACACTCCTGCTGGGTCAGTCCTCTGAGAAGGTGTCGGGGCCTGAGTGAGGCCGGGAGCACCGCGAGTAGAGGCTACTTTCAAATTCAGCTCCCGAGATGGAGCAGCATCACTGTAGACCTCAACACAGGTCATGTCACTTTTAGTTTCCTGCCAACCTGCTGTCCTTCCTGGGACAGGGGAATAAAGAATCACAACTGCTGTGAATGAGGACGTTGCCATGGGATGGAGGGGAAATCTAGTCAAGCATTGACGTTTCCCCAAAAAGAAGATGCTAAGTCGTCATAGATGTCTTCCCATTTTCCATAAATGTCTTCCCATCTGTGGGAAATTAGTTGGTACAGATTAGTACAATAAACAAGGAAATGAATGAGGGAAGATTGAGGAGAAAAATTAACAGCCATGTCCTAACTGAAAGAAATCTCTCCCACAGTCTGTGGTTCTGTTCTGTGCAAACACTGTAGAATTTTGCATATTTTGAATGGGACTCCTTCACATTTGGGAAACCAACCACATTATAAAAATAAAGTACTGGAATTACATTTGTACATTGTAACTAATAATAGAAAAGAAAAACAGTAGTTGAAAGGAAATATTCTCCTTTACCCAGAAGTTTTTTTTTTTTTTTTTTTTTGCTTGAAATATTTCCTTAATGTTATTTATAAGATGTTAGAAAATGCCTATGTCCTGGCTCAGTGCCTATACCTCAGCGTCTAGAGCACCAGCCACCTGCTGGCAGGTTCAAACCTGGCCAGGGCCTGCTAAACAACAATGACAACAACAACAAAAAAATAGCCGGGCCTTGTCGAGCACCTGTAGTCCCAGCTGCTTGGGAGGCTGAGGCAAGAGAATCGCTTAAGACCAAGAGTTTGAGGATGCTGTGAGCTGTGATGCCACAGCACTCTACCATGGGCAAAGTAGTGAGACTCTGTCTCAAAAAAGAAAAAAAAAAGAAAAAGAAAATACCCATGTCCAGTTTAACTTAGACTTAAGTTATGCCTTCTTTTCTACTTCTCAGGAGAATCTGTGTTGCAAGATAAGCATGTGATTAAGAAGGCAGGTGTGTGAGTACACAGGTGGTGGCTGCAGGTGTGTGAGTGCACAGGCTGTGGTTGCAGGTGTGTGAGTGCACTGGGGGTGGCTACAGGTGTGTGAGTGCACAGGGGTGGCTGCAGGTGTGTGAGTGCACGGGGGTGGCTGCAGGTGTGTGAGTGCACAGGGGTGGCTGCAGTTACGTGACTGCACAGGCGGTGCATGCAGGTGTGTGAGTGCACAGGGGATGTCTGTTTCCTGCAGCCTGTCCTCCATCCTATGTTCTTTAACAGTGACATTTAAGACGGGAGACAACCAAACAATACGCAGGTGTACTTGTTTTTAAACCAGAGAGCCAAAACATTTATTAAAGAGGCTGCATTACAATCCCTCAGAGAGTCTGATAAAACCTCCAAGGACTGTGTTTGAGGTTCTTTATAGAACAGGCCGTGGCTGCCTGTTTCCAGAGCAACATCCTTATCTGTGCTCAGGACATCATATTGCTCGAAGGAGGGCTCTTGGCAACATTTCAAAGACCTGAGAACTCTTGCTGTGGGTATTTCTCTCAAAAGCATTACACAGCCCTTCCAGATAAAGGGCCCCAGTAACCCTGCCCAATTTTCAACTCAAACAGAGACTCTCCACCTCTTGATTAGGCTAGATGTGTGTAGGGAACCTTGGTCAGTGCTGATCCAAAAAGCGAGAAGCTTGAGGCCAGTCCTCTGCAGCTGGTGTTAATCCCTGATGCCCAGAGTCATCCACCCAAAAGCAGGAGAAAGGCTAGTCCCTCCACCAGGGAGATAATTAATATATTTTAGCCATTTCAGCCGGTGATGCCTCATTTTGGGTTGAATTTGCATTTCCCTGAGAGGTTATAATACTCCCAGTGCATCTCCATGCTTATCCACCCCTGTATTTCTGGGTCAGTGGTATGCCCGTTCATGTCTTTCTGCTGTTGTCAAACTGAATTGTTTGATTTTTTTAAACCTTGAGTTTTGAGAATTGGTTACGTTTTTAAGTATGTGTCCTTTGTTGCGTATGTAAAAATATTTTCTCCCAGACTGT
Source organism: Loris lydekkerianus (assembly GCA_963574355.1). Lineage (NCBI taxonomy): Eukaryota > Metazoa > Chordata > Mammalia > Primates > Lorisidae > Loris > Loris lydekkerianus. The sequence continues at coordinate 6,310 of CAUYPK010099580.1, read as the reverse complement.
AGTTTATTATTTCATTCCTTTCACATAGGTTTTTATAAAACAAAAGCTTTTAATTTTGATGTGGTCTGATTCATCAATTTTTGCTTGGATGGAATACGGATTTCTACCTACCAGTTCTACCAGTGGCTAAGCGTGAGGTTTCAAAGTCTTCAACCTGCAGCTTTTGCTTTCACATATCTGAAGGCATTTTTTTTCTTGTGTGCACACATTTATAACTGTTCTGTCTTCCTGATGGATTGATCCTTTTGTCATTATGTGATGTCCTTCTTTGCTTCTAGTAATTTTCTTTGCTCTAAAGTCTACTTTATTTGACATTAATATAGTAACATTGGGACTCTGCAGACCCTCATACTCACCTGTTTGCTCTAATTTTTAAAAGTTAGTGTTTTATGACACACGTCTTCCAGTCCTCTTCCTTTCACTCTACCTACGTTATTGAATAGAGTTTCTCCCAGGAAACACGTCTTTGGGGATTATCCATTCTGATGATTTTGTCTTTCAATCTCTGTCTTAGACCATCTATTCTGAAGGTGAGTGTCGATACAATAGTAATTACATTTGCCACTGTATTTTTTTGTTTTCTCTTTATTTTTGTTGGCCCCTCTTCCTCTGCTCCTTTTTTTCTTGCTTTCTCGTGGGTTAAGAAGATTTTTTTCAGGGTTCTATGCTGGTGCTTTGTGTTGTATTTCTGTGTGGTTTTAATACTGGTTGCTCTGCTATTACCCTCTGTATATGTGACTAGGAGTTCACCGGTACCAACATTTCACTATTTCAAGTGAAGTGTGGATGACTCAACGCCCTTATAGCACCCTTTACCATCCCCACTTTTATTTTTATTTATTTATTTTTGAGACAGAGCCTCAAACTGTCGCCCTGGGTAGAGTGCTGTGGCATCACAGCTCACAGTAACCTCCAACTCCTGGGCTCAAGTGAGTCTCCTGCCTCTGCCTCTCAAGTAGCTGGGACTACAGGCACCTGCCACAATGCCCGGCTATTTTTTTTGGTTACAGCCATCATTGTTGTTTGGCGGGCCCGGGCTGGATTTGAACCAGCCAGCTCTGGTGTATGTGGTGCCTTAGCCGCTTGAGCCACAGGTGCCAAGCCCATCCCCACTTTTACGTGCATATCTTTGTCTTATAGTCTTGTCTTCACTATCAGATGGCACTCTATGTTTTTTCAATCATTGATTATGATCTATGAAGCATATGAGGGAAAGGATAATTGTTCTCATTTCCCATTGTTTCTTCTTCCTGTCTAGTGTTCCAAATTTGTCTCTGTTGCTGTTCCCTTTGTGTTTGAAGAGCTCCCTGAAGCCATTCATCCAGCCTAGATCTAGCAACAACAAATTCTTTTAGTTTTATTTATCTAATCCTGAAAGACAGTTTTGTCTTGCATAGAGTTAGCAGTTGACAGTTCTCTTCCATAAGCCTAATCTATTACGCCACTTCCTTCTGACCTCCATGGTTCTGGATGAGGAATCAGCTCAGTGTTGTAGCTGCTGCTCTTTCATGGGTGGTGCTAGTGCTGTTACCTTCCAAGACTTATCCTTTGTTTTCAAAGGTTTCATTAGGAGATATATATATATATATATATATATATAATATATATATATATATATATATATACAGATAGATAGGTAGATAGATAGATAGATAGATAGATAGATAGATAGATAGATAGATAGATATGTATTTGGGTTTCTACTGTTTGGAATTTCTTCAGTTCCTTGGATATGTAGGTTTATGTCTTTCATTGATTTGGGAAGTTTTCATTTATTGTTTATTCAAATACTCTTTCAGCCTCCGTATCTTTTTCTTTTCTTTCTGAAAATCTGATAATAAGAAATATTATTTTTTAATTATTACTCAGGTGTCTAAGGCTGTGTTCATGCTTTAAAGTCTATTTTCTCTCTGTTCAGATTGGGTGGATTCTTTGTTGTTTCATCAAGTTTACTGTCGCTCCTGCTTTGCTGCTCAACCCTTCCATTTTTTAGTTTTATTTTTTACTTTGTAATGTAATTCGTTTCTTTCGATAGCTTCTATTTCTTTGCTGAAATTGTGTAGTATCAATGATTATTGAGCCATTTTATGATGCTCTTTTCACATTCTTGTCAGATCACTCTAACATTGAATTAATACCACTATTGGCAACAGTTTATTTCTTTTTTTCCTTCAAGTTATAATTTTCCTAATTGTTGGTATGACAGGTGATTTTCAGTTGTATGCTAGGATTTTGTCTACTAGAAGTCTCTGAGCCCCATTTAAATCTTATAATTTAGCAGGTATTCACTCTCTTTAAAGGTAGCATGTGAGTCTTGGACTACTTTTGTGGACTGTGGTTTTCATGGCAATTTAATTTTTAGAGTCTTTGCTGAGTTTTGGTCTACTTGGTATTTCTGGTTCCCTGGGACTCCCCCTGTCCCTACTGGTATGGCCTGTGAGGTGGAAGGGGGTTCCCCAGGCAGCCACGAGGGAACTCTTGGTGCAGAGGAGTGTGGTGGGATCTATGTGCCTGTGTCTCAGGACAACCAGGTGTCTCCTGTCAGGGCAGGAGAGCCCCAGACCCATTTCCAGAGAGTTTTCCTGACTAGCTGCTTGCTATGATGGGTCCCTTCTCTGGTTCCACTCCTCACTGCGTGTTTCAGCAGGAAAGGGGAGTTTCATGCTCTGTGGCAAGGACACCACTCATGCTGATCTCTACTGATGTCTGGTGGGGCTCTGCTGTCCCCTGACAGGTGGCTCACCTAGTGGTGTTGGAAAATGTTCTAACTTACACATAGCAGCTCTGTGTTTCCCCAAATGTTGTTCATCCTATTTTTCTCTATCTAAAAGTTCATTCTTTATCTTTTTTTCTCTGCCTGGTAATTGAGATTAACCCTTACAAACTGCACAAGGTGTAACTCTGGAAGGAGATTTATCAAATCATTTCAGTTGGATGAGACGCTGCTTGGGGGCATGCCTGACTTCTTGCCCATTTTCGGTTTCCAAGCTCTGTTTATGTGACCCTCTCCCAGGGAGCTGGCTCCCTGTCAGCCATCCCCATTATTGCAATTGTACATACCCTTATACTTCTTATTCTTGCCTGTTTATTTAATCCCTTCCTCAGTCAGGACAGAAGTTAAGATTTGTCTATTCTCCTGTCCCCAGAACCTCTCGAATGTTGTGCATTTAATATTTGTTGAATGGTCAGCTGAATGACTATAATCACATTTATTTTGTCTCCCTTTTCAGATTTCTAATGTTCTTTTTTTTTTCTTTCATTTTTAAATTGGGACGTAATTACTTTTACGTCGCTGTTACTGAATAAGGAGTTTAAGACTAGGGAGATATAATTGTATTTTGCAAACTACTTCTTTTCTCCAGGATCTTAATTTGGGGACTGTATTTCCTAAATATTTACTTCCATTTATAGACAATGAACAGTGTTTACACAAATCAAATAGAAACACTGCATTTGATAGAGGAATTTTCTTGGGACTGTGTATTCCAAGTGAAATGGAATCTGTGAACAGCAAATTTGTGCATCAGAGTTAGTCACTGGGCATAAATTATCTCTGCTTAGTCAAAAATTGTCACTGAGCATCTTGGCACAGTGGAGTTTAGAGAGAAAATCCATTTGTTATCTAATGATATTTTTAATGGCTACATTAACTTTTAGCAAGTTTTATAATCATATAGTCTTTTGCTAGAAAGAGAACAAGTCCAGTGTGGATCCAGATGGGTCTGCTCATGGTGGCACCTGTCAACAGGGGCTCTGCATTGAGGACATGAGGTAAGCGGTGGGAAAAATCCAGCTCTGATGTCTGCTTTCATCCTGAGACAGAAATTGCAGATTGGGGCATAAACTGCAGTTATCTCAGAAATCATAGGTATTTGTCAGTAATATATTCCAACTCAAAAATTATGCTCAACATCACATTGAAGACAGTGTGGGGGTGAATGTCTTACTCCCATCTCCCACTGAGTGTGATCAAGGGGGGCCCTTGGGGAGGAGGGGGCACTGGCTTTGCTGACCTTGAACATCCTTTTCCTTGGACTACCTGTGAGGCTTTTATGCCATTCTTACATGGATTATTTCCATGCTAACATATTCACTGAATATTCTGCAGATATCTGAAGAAATTTAGAAACTAACTTCAACTTTGTGGCTCATTTATTTCTTCTGTTCTGCAGTGAGAAGCCTTTCACGAATGTAATTCAAGACTACAAGAAACAGGTGATCCCTTCCTAGCACTCCCCAAACTATGCTGCTCCAGGAAATGGAGGATCCCACTAATTACACAGGAATTCTGCCTTGCTTGTGGTGGTTCTTATAGTTGTGGACTGAGACGGGGTTCCCAACAACTTGTGAAATACATCCTTAGACAAACACTATTCATGGCTAACACTAAAAAAGAGATTGCCTGTAACGTAACGTTCATACAACAAGATTATTTTCCTTTATTGTTATTATTCAAGGTGTCTAGTGGTCCAGTTCTTAAATCCCCCCTTGCCTTGGAGGTTTTCTCTGAAAACATTTGTGGGGAGACGTTTCCCTGGGGGACACGATCCAGTCTGTCAGGCGTTTCCTCCGTGCACTGCACTCTTCAAAGTAATTAACCTTGTAAGCTGTAACATGAAAAAGCCTGAACCAAGCCGTCAGGCGGGTTTGCAGAACATGGCACCAGTCCGAATATGTGCTTTTCAATGGTGCTCTCAGAATGGAATGCAGCCAAATAATTCTTAATTCATATAATTTAAACACAGAGATGTGAATGACTAACTGCAAAGGGGAAGGAGGAAGACAGCAGAGACATTAAGAAAATAATCCAAGCTGAGTTACAAAACCAAAGGAGATTCCACATCCTGTGTGACTGAAATTTGTAGCTCTGAAAAGCTGCACTTCAGATAAAGCTGCTTTAATGAGCATTGGGAGGGAGGAGAACAGACCCAGAATACATGCAGTAGAGAACAACAGAGCTCAGGGTAGAAATCCCTACTCTTTTGCCAATCACCCCACCTCAGTGTCCCCCAACATCACATGTCTCTAAAACAAGTTTGCCCATACCTACCACTTGTGCATGTATGTGGCTGTGCTGGGGCCCCTCAAGCTCCCTAGCGGAGCAAATGAGCCAGTTTCTCTGAGAGGCTTCTCTGGTCCCGTGTGGCCTGGACTCAGCCACCCTGGACCATGCTGCTCTGTGTGTGCTCCTTCCACCAGTGGTCCTCCTGCGATCCTGACACCAGCACTCACCCTCCCAGCCCACCTCCTCCCTCAGACCAATGCTCATCCTCCCAACTCACCTCCTCTGTCACACCAGTGCTCCCCCTCCCAACTTGCCTCCTCCATCAGACCTACGCTAGCCAGACCAATACTCACCCTCCCAGCCTACCTCCTCCATCAGACCAATGCTCACCCTCCCAGCTCACGTCCTCCATCAGACCAATGCTCAGCCTCCCCACCTACCTCCTCTGTCAGACCAACCCTCATCTTCCCCACCCACCTCCTCCATCAGACCAACACTCACCCTCCCAGCTCACCTCCCATGGCAGCTCCTCTCCTGTCCAGGTGGACTGAGGCTTTCCCATCTGAGTCCTCTGGGGGAAGAATCTGGGTGCACTACCCTGATGGCCACTGTGATGGTTCCTTGGGACCAAGTGTCCTAAACCAGGAACAGGGCTCTGCAGGAAAAAGGACCATGTCTGTTTCCCCCCTTTGCTATTCCCAGTGTCTGCTAAATAAACTACCAATAAATACTTGCTGAAATGAAAAAAATTAAAAACCATGATTCTCACACAGACGTTATGCACTATCAAGTGAGGATGGCAGAATCACAGCAAGACTACATGTTGATTAGACGTCAACTCTGGTTTCCCAGCAGCCCAATACTTCCAGGCATTTAATGCTTAGGCTTAGACATTAAATTCTAGGAATTTAAAAGGAATTAATGATTGGGCAGTGCCTGCAGCTCAAAGGAGTAGGGTGACAGCACCATATACTGGAGGTGATGGGTTCCAACCAGGCCCTGGCTAAAAAACTGCAAAACAAAACAAACAAACAAAAAAAGAATTAATGATTCAGTGATTATTTGGGCATTTCATTTAGGTTGTTTCAAAAGTTTTATCCGTTTTAATGTCATGTGTTTTTGCAGCTCCATATTTCAATAATTATTTATTCTACTGTGTCGTAGTATATACTGATTGATGGAGAATTTTGTACTCTATACATTGATGCTGTTCATTTTTTTCTACTTTTAATTTTTTTTATTCTTTTCAGCCTATTACTATATGATGTCATTAAGTGATTTTCGGCCAATTTTTCTCTACGAATT
>CAUYPK010099579.1:0-86187 GCA_963574355.1 Loris lydekkerianus | reverse complement strand
GTTTTTCTTTAGCAATAAATATTGAAAAGCATTTAGCCTACTGATTCCTCAATTATTGTAATTGTTTTGGGTATATATTTTTATTTTTGAAATTTACCAGTGGCTGCTGCATTTTCCACCTCAGCTTATACTCGAGTCACTTTCCCAGTTTTTAGGGTAAAATTAAGGGGGTCGGCTTATTCTTGGGTCAGCTTATACTCGAGTACATACGGTAAGTTGCTCATATCCATTAGAATTTCCCTTATAAATTGAGGCACGTTTTGGTTGGGTGCATAAATATTAATATTTGAAATCTCATCATATTGAGTCCTGCCCTTAACAAATATGTACTGATCTTCTTTTTTTTCCTTACCTTTATCGTATCTGCAAATAAAATTGCAACACCTGATTTTTTTCTGTTTTCCATTTGTGTGGAATATAGATGACCATCCCTTCAAACTGGGTGTATATTTATATTTTAAATATACATTTTCTATGCATCATATATCTGGCCTGAGTTTTTGTGTCCAGTCAGCCAGTCTGTGCCTCTTTAGAGGACAATTTAATCTATTCACTTTAATTGAGAATATTGATAGGCCTGATGTAATTTTGAATATTGAGTTTTTCCAAAGACCAGTGGACATTTTTAATCCTTTTGCCACTGTGGAAGTTGGAATTTGATCAAAAGTTTCAGTGAGTTTACTTTTGTGGGGGAGCATTGCACTTCTTATTATGGAGGACAGGTCTGAGGATTTTCTGGAGAGCTGGTTTAGTTATGGGAAATGTCTTCAACATTTGAATGTCATTAAAATATTTAAGTTCTTCATCATAAATGAAATTCAGTTTAGCTTGATACACAATCCTAGTTTGAAATTTATTTTGTTTAGCAGATTAAAAGTCAATGACACTCTTTTATAGCTTGAAAGGTTTCAGCAGAAAGATCTGCAGTTATTCTAATATTCTTTCCCTTGTAGAATCTTTTTTTTTTTTTTTTTTTTTAACGTCTGGGGGGTTTCATGTTTTTCTTCTTCATATTAACTTTATTAAAGTTAGTTATGATGTGCCTGGGGGTGGTATTATTCAGGTTGAATTGTGCTGAGGTTCTGAAACTTTCTGCTATTTGGATTTAAGTATCTCTTGGCATGTCTTGAAATCTCTCTTTCATAATCTCATAAATAAGGGCCTTTGTGCCTTGTGGAGCTGGAGCTACTTTGTCATCTTCAGGGATTCCTATAAGGTGAAATAAATATATATATATATATTTAATTATCCCAGAGCTGCTCTCTATAGAATCATCTGTTTATGCTTTCCATTTTTATTCCTCTTTAAATGCTTGGGATTGTTTAAAAGTTTTGTCTTTGCAAATCCTTTCTTCTTCCTGTTCCATTCTGTTACTGAAGGATTCTACTGTACTTCGCATATCATAAATGGCTGCAACTTATTTTCTCAATGTATCTAAATCTTTGGTAATTATGTCTTTGAATTCATTGAATTCTTGAGACATCTTCTGAATTGTACAATTTCAACCTCCACCTTTTCTTTCATTCTGTTAATCTTGTTTGCAATCCAAATTATAAATTCAATTTCAGACATCTCAGCTATTTGTTTTTCAATGGGATCTTCTGAATTGGCTGGTTTATCATTCATTGAAGGAGTAGAACTGTTTTGTTTATTCATGTTGCCAGAGTTTTTCCATTGATTCTGCACATGATAATTTTCATTGTTTAGCTAGATTAGCAGGTAAGGTGAAATTGGACTGGAAACTTCTACGGTTGTGGCTGACCATTTCTTCACCTAGAAACTTGGACTTGTGACTGCAGCTTTTTCTCTACAATTTTGCAAAGAAGCTATACCTTAATATAGTCTGTGACTTTAGAGTCCTACTTGGTGTAGAGGGAGCAGGTGGCTCTATCTTGTGTTCTGCTGATTTCTGTCCAATCCTAGTGAATTGGTAACTCTGGGTTGCAGTCTCAGCTTTGGTGAAATACAAGCAACTAGCACATTTCTTCCCTCCACAGGTAATATCTGGAAGAGGACAATCAAACCTTCCCACTACAGTAAAACCTGCATCTCACCTTGAAGGGTCCTCGGATAATTTGTCCTCTCCAAGAGGTCTAGACCAATTTTCCAAGACAGCCCCCACTCTCTAGCTGGAGAGTTCAAGACTCCAGCAACTAGATGTTAGGGGTCTATTGTCAGCTCAAGTGTGACTGGAGCACCTCTGGTTCTCTGAGAGGTCAGAAAGGCCCATTGAGTAGGAGGTTTAGAGTTAGGAGGTAGATGCCTCTTATCCCACCTGGCTGTCCTTCACCACTGTACTCTGGTCACTGCAGTCTCTGGTTTTCCAACTGGCAGTTTCTGTTAATCCAGTCTTTATGCCCCTGTTTTTTCCAGTAGGCAAATTTGCCAAGGCTATGAGCCTGCCAGAGTCAAAGTGATGTTGTTGCCTCCTCCTTGTGGTTTCCATAGGCTGCCATCATCCAGGAACCTGAGGTCTGCCTGACTCAGGTCAGGCGCTCAATGGCAGCTGAAGAAAGTTCCACCTGAGCTTAGTCCAAATCTGAGGATATCCAGCAGATAGGAAAATAATTTCTCCTTTAACCACTGCACCTTTATTGCCACTGTTCTGCAGCTCTGGAATCCATATATGGCAAGGTCTGGTTTCCTCTGGCAGGCCACAGAGTTGGGGAGATTGACTCTCCAGGGTTAGACCCCAGCAGAATCACTCTACTAATGCTAAAGTTGAATGGGAGATGCCTCTTCTTGGGTTTGTGTACCTCAGTAGTTTTTGAGCCTCCATCTGCAGTGTAGGAACCCAAATCTCTGTCTGCTGCTGAGATACACTTTTTGGGGGGTCAGCTCAGTCACTTTTCTTTCTATGTCTTTCTGTACAGTTATTGGATTCACAGGTATATAGCACAACTGTACTGCCACTGTCTAGGCAATGTCAAGTCCTAGCCAAGAAGTGCAGACTTTCTGGATTCTGGAGGTGTTGGACTTCTATCCTGCCCGGCCAAGGTGGGGGTGGGATAGACTGAAGGTTCAAGGTGGCAAGGAAAATATTTGTTCAGATTTTCTGCCAGACAAGAGAATTTATAGACTCACGTCAGGGGCTCTCTTGAGAAGGAGTCCCAACATCCAGCAATTTCTTTCAGTTGGGTGAGGAAGGAGAGCCTTAGTTTATTGCTCACCAGTAGAGATCACACAGTAAGCAAGCAAATCTCATGGGGGAGGGGATGGCCACACAAATGCCTTGGGATGAGATTTGTACCTAAAAATAGTTTATTTGGAGTAGAAACTTACCTCAGCAGGGAATATGAGCAATTATCTATTCATCTCTCTGGACTCCCCTCCTTTGGCTTTGTTGGGTTCTTTCTGTTTGTTATCTCTCCCTATGGAATGGAGCTCCTGTAGAGAGCTAGCTCCAATCAGCCATCATCCCCCATTTCTCCTTGTTCTTGTTGAATGTTGCAATTGGAGTTAGAAAAAATAAGCCAACCTGAGGATATAGGAAAACACCAAACACATTGAGACCAAATGAGCAAATAAACAGATAGAAAGGCTACCATACATACAATCCCACAGATGTATGAACAATCAGAAACAAATACACTTACATACTAAAAAAATAACTACATTAAAAATTATAATAATTGTAAAATAATTGAAAAAAAGTAGTGTTCATAAAAAAGTTTTTAAAAAGTAAAAAATAACAAATAACAAATGAAAGAATTAACCTTAGCTCCTCCAATAAAATGATGAAAAAAAGAGAAGAAAGGCACTGACCACGAAAATATTATTCTTATATTATTCTTATAAATATACATCTATACATATGTAGGTGTCAACTTTTGTAGGAATATATTTATAATGCAATATACTTTCTGGACACCAGGTGGTGCTGTGGGCGATTCCCAGGCTTATACCTGATTCACTGTTTACATTGTTACCACAGTAACCACATTACCTGGCCAGTAGCCATTTTTTTGGAGTTTTTACATAAGTTTGTTTCCAAACTGTTGCCCAACCTTGGCTGCTCTGTTTCAGAGGGCACTCCTATCTGCCCTCCAAATTCGGTGTAGGAGTCCATGCGTCACAAATCTTTCCACTCTGCTCCCAGGTTCTCCCCCAAAATAGCAACTGCAATGACTGTGAGTGAGGAGCTGGCTTACCCCCCCTCCCACCATTGCGGCTGGCGGAGACACATCTCAGAATCTCACTTTTAAGTCCATCAACCTGCTAGTTTATGCACACCTCAACTGCCAGTACACACCAATATTTCCCACTAGGTATGGTCCAGTCTATTTAATCACTTTTGTTCTGGGAAAAGCAGTCTGCCATTTCAGAAAATTCAAAATGTCTGTTTCTTAGGTGGGATCGCCTCCCCTCAATTTTGCATTGGTCTGCCTAGCCCTTTCTGGCTCCAAGTGGCACCCCTATCACGTCACCAAACTCCACTCAGGAATCCACACTTCAACAAAATTTTTATCAATTAGGTTTCCCCACAAAGTGCAAACTGCTGTCTCCATGAAGGAGGGGCTGGCTGCTGGCCCAGCCAGGCAGGAGAAATCTCTACAGCACAGTACATGGTTTTGAATTAGAATACAGCCATATGCCAATTTGCTCCACGTCTCCAGCTGTCTATCCATACCAATAATTCATGCCAGGAAAAGATCCAGAGTTCCCTCCCTCTCACCTGATGACTTGGGAGAAATAGACTACATCCGTCCCAGCCGCCATTATGCTCTGCCTCAAAATTTATAATTCTTAAAGAATACTTCTTAGATATTACCTCAAATTGTTAACAAAAAACCTATAGCTGATGCTCTGACATTTTATACTGATGCTAATAAAATGGGTATTTTTTTATTACTTAGGACCTCATAATTTTTTTAAATATATATATTTTTATTGTTGGGGATTCATTTAGGGTACAATAAGCCAGTTTACACTCATTGCATTTGTTAGGTAATGTCCCTCTTGCAATCATGTCTTGCCCCCAGAAGGTGTGGCACACACCAAGGCCCCACCCCTCCTTCTCACTTTCTGCTTTTCCTTCCCCCCATGACTTGAATTGATGTTAACTGTCCTCATATCAAAATTGAGTACATAGGATTCATGTTTCTCTATTCTTGTGAAGCTTTACTAAGAATAATGTCTTTCACTTCCATCAAGGTTAATATGAAGAATGTAAAGTCTCCATTGTTTTTAATAGCTGAATAGTATTCCATAATATACATATACCACAGCTTGTTAATCTATTTCTGGGTTGGCGGGCATTTAGTCTGTTTTCACATTTTGGCAATTATAAATTGAGGTGCAATAAACAGTCTACTACAAGTGTCCTCATAATAAAAGTATTTTTTTTCCTTCAGGGTAGATGCCCAATAATGGGATTGTAGGATCAAATGGGACGTCTAGATTGGCTTTGATGTTCCTTCATACTTCCTTCCAGAAAGGTTGTACTAGTTTACAGTCCCACCAGCAGTGTAAGTGTTCCCTTCGCTCCACAATCATGCCAGCATCTGCAATTTTGAAATTTTGGAATGTGGGCCATTCTCACTGGGGTTAGATGATATCTCAGGGTGGTTTTCATTTGCATTTCTCTAATAGACAGATATGATGAATATTTTTTCATATGTTTGTTCGCCATTCATCTGTCTTCTTTAGAGAAGGTTCTATTCATCTCTTGCCCATTGATATATGGGATTGTTGGCTTTTTTCATGTGGATTAATTTGAGTTCTCCAAGGATCCTAGTTATGAAGCTTTTGTCTGATGTTAAATATGCAAATATCCTTTCCCATTATGTAGGTTGTCTATTTGCTTTGGTTGTTGTCTTCTTAGCTGTACAGATGCTTTTCAGTTTAATGAAGTTCCATTTGTTTATTTTTGTTGTTGTTGCAATTGCCATGGCAGTCTTTATAAAGTCTTTCCTAGGTTAATGTCTTTCAGTGTTTTTCCTATGCTTTCTTTGAGAATTTTTGTTGTTTCATGCCTTAAACTAAGTCCTTTATCCATCTTGAATTAATTTTTGTCAGTGGGTAAAGGTGTGGGTCCGCTTTCAGTCTTTTACTTGTGGATTTCCAGTTCTCCCAACACCATTTGTTGAATAGGGATTATTTCCCCCAAGGTATGTTCTTGTTGGGTTTATCAAAGATTAGGTGGTTGTAAAATGTTAGTTTCATTTCTTGGTTTTCTATTAGATTCCAACTGTCTATGTTTCTATTTTTGTGCCAGTACTATGCCATCTTGAGCACTATGGCTTTGTAGTACAGCCTAAAATCTGATATGGTGATGCCTACAGCTATATTTTCATTACTAAAAACTGCCTTTGCTATACAGGTTTTTTTCTGTTTCCATATAGAATCATTTCTTTTTCAAATCTTAAAAGTACAATGTTGTTCTTTTGATAGGAAAATAATTGAATAGGTAGATTGCTTTGGGAAGTATAGACATTTTAACAATGTTGATTCTTCCCATCCATGAGAATGGTGTGTTCTTCCATTTGTTAATATCCTCTATTTCCTTTCTGATAATTTTATAATTTTCTTTATAGAGGTCCTTCATATCCTTTGTTAGGTATATTCCTTGGTATTTCATTTTCTTTAAAACTATGGTGAAGGGAGTTGTGTTCTTAATTAGCTTCTCATCTTGACTGTTATTGGCATATACAAAGGCTACTGACATGTGGACATTGATTTTATATCCTGAAACATTACTGTATTTTTTGATAACTTCTCGGAGTCTTGTGGTTGAGTCTTTGGGATTCTCTAAGTATAAGATTATGTCATCAGCAAAGAGGGAGAGTTTGACCTCCTCTGCTCCCATTTGGATTCCCTTTATTTCCTTGTCTTGCCTAATTGTATTGGCCAGAACTTTCAGCACTATGTTGAATAGTAAAGGTGACAGAGAAAAACATTGTCTGGTTCCAGTTTTAAGAGGAAAAGCTTTCAGTTTTACTTCATTCAGTAAAATATTAGCTGTGGGTTTGTCTAGATAGCTTCAATCAGTTTTAGAAATGAGCCACCTTTGCCTTAAGTCTTCATTGTTCTAATTAGAAAAGGATGCTGAATTTTATCAAATGCTTTTTCTGCATCTGTTGAGAGTATCATATAATCTTTATTTTTGCCTCTGTTAACATGGTGGATAACATTTATGAACTTGCATATGTTAAACCTGCTTTGCATCCCTGGAATGAACCTACTTGATCATGAGGTATGACTTTTTTGATGATAAGCTGTAATCTATTGGCTAGGATTTTGTTGAGAATTTTTGCATCTATTCTTCTGAGTGAGATTCGTGAAATTCTCCATTTTGATTGGGTCTTTTCCTTGTTTTGGTATCAGGGTGATGTTTGCTTTGTAGAATTATTTTGGGAAGATTCCTTCCTTCAGAATTTTTTGGAATGATTTCTGCAGTACAGGACTAAGGTCTTCCTTCAAGGTTTGATAGAATTCTGTTGTGAAGCCGTCTGGACCAGGGAATTCTTTTGGGTAGAAGATTTTTTATTGTTTTTTTAATCTCAGTGCTTGAAATTGATCTATTCAGGATCTCTATTTCTTCCTGGCTAAGTCTAGGGAGAGGGTGTGATTTCGAATATTGATCCATTTCTCAAATATTGATCTATTTCCTTCACATTGTCAAATTTCTGGGCATAGAGTTTCTTGTAGTATTCAGAGATGATCTCTTGTATTGCTGTGGGTTCAGTTGTTATTTCCCCCATATCATTTATGATTGACGTTAGCAGAGACTTTACTTTTCTATTTCTCATTAGTCTGGCCAATGGTTTATCTATTTTATTTATTTTTTCAAAAAACCAACTCCTTGTTTCATTAATTTTCTGAATGATTCTTTTGTTTTCAATTTCATTGATCTCTGATTTGTATTTAAATATTTATTTTCTTCTACCATGTGTAGGCTTAGATTGTTCTTCTTTTTTTAATTCCATAAGACGACTTGTGAGTTTGTTGATGCACTCTCTTTCTGGGTTTTGAATGTATGCATGTAAAGTGATAGATTTTCCTCTTAAAACAGCTTTTGCAATGTCCCACAGATTTGGTAGTTTTGTCTTCATTGTTGTTATGCTCAAGGAAGGTAATAATTTTCTGTTTTATTTTTTCGTGCACCCATCTATTATTCAACAGAAGATTGCTTAATTTCTATGCCTTTGTGTGGGGTTGAATGATTTTGTTAGAATTTTGTTCCACCTTTAGTGCCTTATGGTCTGAGAAAATACAAGGTAAAATTTCAATTCTTTTCATTCTGTTGATTTTTTTTTTGTGTGTCCCAGGATATGATCAATTTTGGAGAATGTTCTATGGGGTGATGAGAAGAATGTATGTTCTTTATCTTTAGGGTGGAGTGTTCTATATGCGTCTATCAAGCAGCATTGTTCTACACTCTCATTTAAATCTCTTGTATCTTTGTTTAATTTCTGTTCAGAGGATCTGTCCAGCTTTGTAAGAAGAGTGTTATAGTCCCCTGTTATTATGGTTTAATCGGATATCATATAGCTCAGACTGAGTATGGTCTGTTTCAAGCATCTGAAAGCATTTAAACTGCGTGCATAAATATTTAGAATTGAAACATATTCTTGTTGTATTTTTCCCTTGATCAATATAAAGTGACCATCTTTTTCTTTTTTGACTTTAGTTGCTTTAAATCAACATGTATCTGAAAATAAGATTGCAAATCCTCATTTCTTCTGAATGCCATTTGCCTGAAAAATTGTCTTTCAACCCTTGACTCAGAGTTTTAATTTGTCTTTTGAAGCCAGTTGTGTTTCAGACAGACAGCAAATAGATGGCTTGTATTTTTTTTTTTTTTAACACAGTCAGTCAATCTATGTCTCTTCAGTGGGGAATTAAAGCCATTAACATTTGTTCATACAATTGATATGTGTGGTAGCATTCTATTCATCTTATTTTGTTAGAGTCCATTGCTTAGCTTTATCTTTTGATTCAGTTTGGAGGTTATGTTTTGTCCTTTAATTTCTGAGTTTTTACTTTGCTGCTGATCCATTGTGATGGTCATTGTGTAGGACAGGTTGAAGTATTTCCAGTAGATCTGTTCTTGTTGTGGCAAATTTCCTCAATGTTTGTACATCTGTAAATAATTTGCTTTCTCCGTCAACTTTAAAGCTTAGCTTAGCATGGTACAGAATTCTGGGCTGGAAATTATTCTGTTTAAGTAGATTAAAGGTAGATAATAATTGTCTTCTTTCTTGGTAAGTTTCATTAGAGAAGTCTGCAGTCACTCCTATGGATTTTCTCCTGTAGGTCAACTGGCACTTACTCCTGGAAGCTTGAAGAATCTTTTCTATTGTCTTGACTTTGGACAGGTTTATCACAATGTGTCTTGGAGAAGCTCGGTGAGAGCTGAAGTGACCTGGGGTCCGATATTCCTCTGAAACCAGTGTGTCAGAATCTTTGGTGATATTTTGGAAATTTTCATTTATAATATTCTGTAGTATGGCTTACATTTCTCTGGGGCATTTTTCTGCCCCTTCAGGGATTCCTATAACTCATGTTGGAATACTTCATAAAAGTCCCATAATTCTGACAGTGAATGTAATACTTTCTCTCTCTTCTTTTTTGCCTCTTTTACTATCTGAGTTATCTTAAGAACTTTGTCTTCTACCTCTGAAATTTTTTCTTCTGTATGGTCTTATCTGTTGCTGATACATTCCATTGCATCTTTAAGTTCCCTAATTGACTGCTTCAGGTCCTTCAGCTCTTCTATATCCTTTCTATATTCTTCATATCATTTATCTCTTATTTGATTCTGGTTTGGATTTCCTTTTGGTTATTTTCCACTTTATTAGCAGTTTTCTTAATTGTTTCCATAATGTCCTTCATTGTTTTTATCATGTGTATTCTAAATTCCCTTTCTGTAATTCCTAGCATTTCTTTATAGATGAAATCTTCTGCAGTAGCTACCTCATGGTCTCTTGGAGGGGTTGCTCTGGACTGGTTCTTCATGTTGACTGGAGTTTTCTTCTGATTCTTCCTCATGAGTGATTTCTTTTATCTGTTTCCTTGCCCTAATTTTCCTTTCACTTTCTCTTGCTCTTTAAGTTCCCATGCCTGTGGACTAAGGTTTCGATGAGTCCTTTTGGTACAGGCACCTACTCCTGGCAGAATGATGATAGGAAGGATGATAAGGTTGAAGAGCAAGAAGGAATGAAAGAAAGAAGGAAAGAACAAAAAGAAAATAGAGAAAGGATGGGGGTTGGGTAAAAGAAATATTTTAAAAAGAAGAGAGGCACAGAAAGAAGGAGGCAGAGCAATATAGGTGTACAGCAGGGTACTTTCACACAACCTTAAAAAAACCCTAACCTCTGGGGTGCCCAGTTGTGTGGTTCTCTTGAGTTCAGCAGCACTTTAATAACCTGATCAGACACAGTACCCCACATCCACCAAGTATTGAGCAAAGACAAAAATAATATAAATGAAACTAAAACAAGCAAACAGAAAACTTTACAGGATAAAATTGGGTGAAAAACTAAATAATAGGGGTAGACACACTAGCAAAAATGAAGTTCTAGTTATTGAAAAAGGCAGCAATGGAAAATTGTGTTTAAACTAGAAAAATGGAGAAAGAAAAGAAAATCTGTACAAAAAAGCTTGAAATTAAAAAACAAAACAAGAACAACATCAAAATAACCAAACAAAGAAACAAACAAACAACCATAAACAAAGATATATATATATATATATATATATATATATATATATATATATATATATATATCTTGTTGAATATCGTCTGGGCAACAGGTGGTCTTCTGGGGTATGAGATGTTAATCACAATGCTGATATGACTGACTGGAGGCCTCCCTTGATTTCTCAAACCCCACAGGGTAGATACCATAAATATCTCTTCAGCTCTATTAAAAGTCACTTTAAACTTCTAAACTTGCTAAGCAGAAGCTTTCCCAGAAAAGTGCTTGTCACTGGAATCACTTCTGAAGTGGCTAACCACTTACCCAGTGTGCCAAAATCAATCTCACTGTGCCCCTGAGAGAGCTGTAAGGTGACTCAATCCCTGCCTTTAGGCTGCTCAGTCAGTAGGTTACTAGCTCCCACCCAATCCTTGCTCTGGAACCCTAAGGGTGGACCTTGGAGGGCCAGTTCTCTCTCAATGGCTCCCTACCGCCCACAGCCAAACAGTATTAACTTCATCTGGCACAGCAGCTCAGTCTGGAGCTCAGTCTGGAGCCCAGTGTCCAAAGTTCACCGCACACCTGCTCAAGCTCTCCCCAAGGCAGTTGAACTGAATGCCAAGTCCAAAAAACACCAAAACAGTTCACAGGTAAGGCCTTTCCAGTTTGCAGTCTTCCTGCTACTGTACTTATAGCTGTCAGTGAGATTAGATCGATTGAACACATGCGACCACTTGCCAGTCTTCCACTTTTTTTGTCCTCCTCTTGGAGTCCAGAAGTCTCTTGCTGACTCCCTGTATCCTCAAAGGAATGATTATAGGCAGATCCCACCAGTCAGGGATGCCTTGAGCCTTATCTTCCCAGACTCATGGTGCCCAAATGCAAGAAGCTCTTACTTAGCTGCCATCTTGCTCTGTCCTCCATCAAGACCTCATAATTTTAAGACCCAGCAATCTCTTTATCAATCTGTACAAAAGGCTGAATTATTTGCTTTATATTACTTTTAACTAATTTTCCTCACTTTGCTTTTATATGTTACTATGGATTCACAGTATTCCATGTAAGTTAAACAAAATATAGAAACAGTTACTCTCCCTTGGAATGAATCAAAATTAACTACTTTATTTTTTACATTGCAACAGCTTATTCTCTCTTGGAAGCAACATTTATATATTACTCATTCTAATTTGTCCAAACCTCAATGCTGCTATTGATCATTTAATTGGATCAATACAAGCTGTTAATTTAGCACATTTCTTACAACATAAAAATGCTCAATCTCTAAAAGTGAGACATGGTATTACATGGCACATAGTAAGAGCTATTTTTCACTCTTGTCCCACTTGTCAGTCTTTAATAATGCCATCTTTACCCTATGGTGTTAATCAAAGAGGCCACCAATCTAATCAATTATGGCAAATAGATGTTACTCAATTTCCTGAATTTAAACAGCTTAAATACATTCATCATTCTGTTGACACTTATTCTCATTTTGGGGGGCATCTGCCTTTACATCAAAAAAGGCAGATGCTGTTATTTCCCATTTATTGGAAGGTTTTTTAGTAATGAGAAAACCACCTTCAATTAAAACTGATAATGGCTCAGCATATCTTTCTAGTAAATACAAAGCTTTTTTTTCAACTACATAATATAAAACATGTGACAGGTATCCCAAAGAATAACACCAGACAAGCTATAATTGAAAGACAAAATAGAAAACTTAAGAACATGCTTCCAAAACACAAGAAACAGGGAGAACAGTATAATATCACCCCCAGGAATATAATAAATTCTGCCTTATTTACTTTAAGTTTTTTGAATATGAATGATGATAATGAAACTCCAGCTCACAAGCACTGGGTTAAATTTATTTCTATACCTTTAAACCAACCTGTGTTTTACAAAAACAATCAGAGTGATAAGTGGATACCAGCAAATGTCATTAAGTGGGGAAAAGGTTATGCTTATATCTCCACAGAAAATTCTAATTTGTGGGTACCAAACATATCCTTAAGGCTTTGTCATGGCCCTGAAGAGACCTCATCCACAGGACACTGATCCTCTAACCCTGATGAGACCTTTTACTCGTATGAGCCTGAATGTGTCCTGGAAGAAACAGCTAATGACTTTTCCTTGCACAAAGGAAGCCAACAACTTAACCTGGGAATAAGTGAAGAAATTTGGCAATCAAGTGGAAGATATGATTGCCCAAGCCAACCAAAAAAATAAATGCTTCTTTTTTTTTTGACAATGATAGCTCTTCTCACTATATAGGTAAGTACTTAATCAGATGAATATTGGACATATATCCCAAATCCTTCTCTACTTAGGGGAGTCAGTTGGTTTAAACCTAGAGTTCCAATTTATGTTAATGAATCCAGCTGGTCTCCTAGGCCTTATGACGCTCATGGTTCTTTTTTAAATTACAGTACTGATGTTAATGGACCAGCCATTTGTTTTGGTAATCAGCCCTATTGTTTAACTTTTCAGTATCAAGTTTGGACAAGTATGGACCATCATTTCAGTAAATCTCCACAAGAAAAGCTGTATCTTTTAGTAGCCCTTTCTACTAAAGAAACAAAATTTAATAACATGTTGGCATCTTCTGAGTTACCACTTTGTCAGATGCAGAGATTTTTTTTACAAGTAAGTGAACGGGTGCAATGGACAAAATGTAGAGGTAAAAGTGTGTTCTTAGTTGCTAATACTTCCTATGGGAACATTATAAATTGTAGCCTCAAGGATTTCATACACTATCAGAAGTCTTTAAAACCTTTAAGATGGAATGGAAATCATACTTGCATTTCCACTACAATATCTACTCAAATTGTGTGGATAAATAAAGGATTTTCTCCTTCTTCTCCTGGTCTATAAAAATATCCTAAACAAAATCATGTATGGAATATTGGGGCTGCATTCTACCCTCTTTATGCTTGGGTAGAAAAATCATATCATAATAAAAAAGATAAAAAATATACCTTATTTCTTACCAAAAAGCTACATATTCAAACCTGTTTAATGCTACCTTTTATATGGCTTAAAGTTTGTATATATTGGAACCAAACCAATGAAGAAATCCAATGTTTGCAAACCTATACTATGTATACAGGCATTAACAGTTCTGTTCAGTTTGATGTTTCCAAAGAGTAGTTATATGTTTTAAGGGCAAGAACAGGTGTGTGGCTGCCGGTGAAGCTGACCTGCCCGTGGCAGGAGTCTTCAGCGATTTTATTACTTCAGATGATTGCTGAGAAGGTTCTGAGGAGAACCAAGCATTTTATTAGAATGCTGATGGCAGCAATTTTGGAAATAATTGCTGTTACTACTACTGCTGCAGTAGCAGGAGTTGTTTTGACAAAAAGCATCAAGACTCAGGACTTTGTTGCTGAATGGTACCACATTTCTGAGCAGCTTTGGATGGCTCAGAAACAAATTGACACTGAAATCCACAATTAAATTTCAAATTCACAACAAGCAGTAGTAATGTTAGAAGATCAATTGTCTAGTTTGCAAAAAAAATCAAATTTCATTGTGATTGGAATGTAACTTTATTTTATATCCCTCCTGTACTTTACAATGCACCTGAATTTCCTTGGCAAAAAGTGAAAAACAAACAAACAAACAAAAAAAAAAACATATGTTAAACCATAAGAATTTATCTAATGATATTCTTAAAACAAAAGGTGTACGCCACGTTCCAGCATAAGCTTGAACATGTTAATAAAGATACTATACTAAAAGAATTGTCAAATGGAATAGAAAAGTTAAATCCTTTACCTAATTGAATATTTTATTTGGAAGTTCTGTAGGATTGCTTGTTATAATGTTCATTATTTATTTTGCTTTCTGTTTAACCTGCAGAAAGGTCAGCCAAGTGACTGATGCCAAGCAACCATGTTTTCCATTATCTTGCATAATTTAAAAGGAGAGGGAGACGTGTACCCTCAATGTAACGTCAAGTGCCATTAACTTATTTTTAAATAAGCTTTCTTAGAGTCCATGTGAAGGGATGTTCCTTTGAGACCATCTGAGCTGTTTGCAAACTAGTCAAAGGGGAGGCAACAGAGTTTGGTTGTCTGTGGAATGTCCTAGAAAGGACTTTGGAAGTGGAAAAGAAGATAAGTTGATGAGCATTTCAGTTACATGATGCACCTGTTTTCCCAGACAAATAGCTGAATAAGTTTTTGTGGTCACTCTTCATGGCTTCATTGTACTATTATCATATTAACCATTGGCTGCCAATTAGTATTATTATTACTATAATGTGTACATGCATAACTTAGTGTTGTTAAGAGTATATAAGCTTGTAAGAAATAAATGGAAGTTGCTGTATGCCAGAGCGAGCAGCAGCCTCCCACCTTTCAGACATTTCAATGCATATGTCTTCCTCTTCAGATCCAATTCATGCAATATTGATACTATACTTTCTTCCTGGCTTGTTATAAAGATGTCAGTGAGTGTGGTAGCAGTGCTGTCTCACTTAGATATAGGAAATCACTGATTTCTACCTTTTGCTCAGATCCTTAGGCCATCTCTGCCCACCTCTAATTTAAGAGCCAAAGACATTGCCTTTTGAGGAAACTTTTTTCAGGGGAGGGAGGTTTTCAAGGGAGTTTCTTTCCTGTAAGCAACATACTTTCTTCTGTGTAGGGAATACCTCTTTCAACACCAATATCACCTTTCTCCCTGGAGTTAGGGTCTTGGAGTGACTTATCCCTTCTTATTTCACAGAAAACCCAAACACTTTTACCAGTCACCAAATGCCTTATACATATGATATGCATTCTGTGGGTGGATTTCTGTTTATAGTCAGAAATTAGTTTTAGTTTATTTAATTGGCTTTCCTTGCCTTTTTCTCAAAGTTAGTTTCTTTGGGGGAAACACATTAGAGTCCTTACTAAATGGAGTTCGCAAGCAATCTCAAGATTGGCTGGTTGATTGGTTGGTTTTAACAGGTTTCTTAGCCTCCCTCAAAGCAGGAGCCATTCTGCTTTTGTGGGTGGCTTTTGTGGTTGGCTTTTGCAAGGAGGCAGTTTAAATTAAATGGTACAAATTAGGCCTGGAATCCTGATCTCAAAGATAAGTCCTCTACTCTGCTTTTATAAAGAATATGAATATCAAAAGATGATGTAGATTGCTAGTCCCTGTGAGTTGCTAAACAAGGAGAGATGGAGTGGAATGAGAAGATAGTGGAGTTATCTCATTTGCCTGCTACTGATCTCCACCACGTTGGGCAGCTACCATGTAAATGCTTGTGTCCATAAGAGTGTCCAGTAGTAGCAGATGCACCTTGTGGCATGTGAGAGCTTGTCCTTGAGCCAGAGCTGAGGGATTTGGGGAAAGTGATGGTTAGGCTTGTTTGTTTGCTGGTGTTTCCTTTGGGAAAATTGCAAAGGAGCATTCCTTGTCACTACCCTTGGCTTGGCTTGAGTTGTTGAGGTAAAAGCACAGAGATTGTAGAATTGGAAAATGTCAGGGTCCTAAGACCTCAGGAGTGCCAGGGACACACCAGGGAGCTTTCTTGTATGGATTAGAAATTTAAAAGGTAGCACAGATTAATGGAGAGACAGAACATACAAAAGGCCCCTTACCCAAGAGAATGCAGAAGAAGAAGGTCAGGGGAAAACTGAGCCTGTTAAGTTAAACATTTAGTTTTTTCCTCTAACAAGTTGCTATTAATGGAAGACTAAGGAAGCGATTGGATTTGACAAATGGAGATGAGGTCTTTTGGTGAAGAGGTACGGTGGATGAGAGGCAAGGAGAAATTTTGGGTGAGCCCAGGATGACCTATGGTAGTGCCTGCTTCTGTTAGGAAGCAAGGGGATGGGTGAACATGAGTATTAAGCTGGGAGTTGGCAGAGAACATGCGGGGGTTGGTTTTGAGTACAAAGAAGAAATAAACAGTGCATCTACAATAGGCAGAAGCAAGATGTGGGTGGATGGGTATTTGGTAGTAGGGTAAAGACATAGTAATTAAAAATACTGATGAACTATGTGGATGCTGAAGTGTAGTGGGAGGACACTGCCTTAAAGTTTCAGACTCAGCTTGTGTTGATTGACACTTTCCAGGGAGATGATAGGCAGTTAGACTTAGTGACTGAAACAGAGGACTGAAACATTATAGAAAGGGGGGGTTAAAGGAGAATCTGTGTGTAGATGGTTGGCACAGTCCTTACTAGGCAGTTGGTGTTTTGTGGTGGGTGTTTATGGGGAGAGAGGATATAATGCTATGGAGGGTTGATGAACAGTGTGGAGGCAGTGTAAAAAGTGCAAAGAACTGCTTAAAAGTATAAAAAAGATAAAATTAGGGAGTATATAAATAAATGGAAAGACATTTAAGTCTTTGCAGGTTACTGTTTTTAAACATCCAGAAGTCTGAACATAGCAAAGGTGCCAGTTTTTCTCAAAGAAAAAGAAGTCAGTTTCTTTTAAGAAAAGGCTGTATGTTTACCCACGTGTTGTAGACCATTGGAAGCTGGTACAGTAGTGAGTGATGACAATGAGTGTAGAGAGAGCTTTTTGGTAGGTAAAGAGGAAAAGACAGGTGGAGGGACAGATAGATGAAGGTAAGTAAGACAAGATGGAGCCTGGGAAGTTATGATTTGTTTCTGAGGGAGCAGGCAGGAGAGAGAAATTCTGCATTTGTTTCTGTAAAGATTGTACAAAGTATGGCAGAAGCTTACTTATAAAGAGAGTTTTTTCATACTTGGGGTTTTAGAGGGACAGGGTAGGAAGCTTTTAGTAGAGCATCATGTTGGAGATTCATTTTGGTGAATAAAGAACCTGGAGATTTTCTAGAAAATATTGGTGGGATGGATGTGTTGGAGGTGGTGATATGATTGTGAGTCAGTCTCCACAACTCTCAAGACTGCTGAACAGACAGGTGGCAGAATTGAGGTTTTCTTTTGGTAGGAAGGTACTCAAGAGCTGAAAGTGAAGTTCTTTCAAATTTCTGTGCCAGAGTGTGATGAAAAACTCAAGTGTTTTGGAGGCTCCCCTTACCTCAGAAGTTGGCTCACTTTATGTTTGGATTTAAGTGTACTCAGACTAAACTACCTATTATTTCCCAATTCCCTGTGTCTCCTTAGTTTGTCTCAGATGTTTTATAAATAGTCACTTTGAATCCCCTGTTTACATTGTCTTCTCTTCAGCTATTATATCTTTGTTTATTTATGGGCCTTGAGCCTGCTTCAGTGAAAAACTTAATGCAGATCATGATTCCTGCTCTGGAACAGTGCCTTACAACAGAGGCTGAGCCCCATGCTAAGAACTGAGGATGGAACAGAGGGTAGTCTCCAGATAGCTGTGGTTATTGTGCCTTTTGTGTAGTCACTGAGAGGACTGAGGGAACTGAGAGGGTTCTGGGGCCTTTGGGGGTTGAGGGTGGGTAGCACAGAAGGTGGTGGTGGGGTGTCACCTGTTTAAAGTATGAAAAAATAACTGGTTTTCTGGAGATGTTGAAGTTACTACTGTCTTGAGAGGTTTAGCTCAACGGAATACCTGTCCCTCAAATAAAAGGCCAGCCTAGCACTTAAGTGACACTATAGGGTCCTGGGATGTAAGCACTGTAACACAGGAGGTCCCAAGCTCTAAATTCTCAATGATTCTAGCCTTGTTAAGGTTCAGTGTGAACAGAGGTTGGCTTTTGCAGAAGCACTCTTCTTAATAGACATATTTGGATTGTTAAAAAGTTTTTCCTATATTGAACTACATCTTGAAAGCACTGCAAGTGTGACTAGTTGGGCTGGTGTAATGTTAGATGCAGAACCATTATTAGTTAATGTGGCCAAAATGGTCACGGATGTTTCACTCATTTGATGGATACTCATTTTTATCTGTATTTCACTGTCAAGTAATTTTTAAAAACTTAACATGAATTGTGAAGCTTGGGTTAATGTTCCAGAGTGCACCTTCTTCTTACAGGGAGGAGTTCCTGTGGAACTGGAAGAACCTTGAAGCTGAGAGGTGGCTTTGGCCTGTTAAAGGCAAATGACCTTTAGGCCCAAGGTTTTATGTTTGATGGAGGCTATGGTAGAGAACTGAAGAGGTGGTGCATTTGCTGCCCATGCACACAGATGGTTAGGGATCTGTGGAACACAGGAGAATATATTTTGCTTGTTTTGTTTTTTTCTTGCTAGCATCTGCTAGCCACTGTGACTCACTCAGTTGAGAGAGTATAAGGTAAAGGTGTGCATGGAAAGAGTGGACAGCAGCAGTAGGCTTTTCACTGTGAACAGAGTTCCTATAAGTCCATATCATTAGAGCCGCTTGGATCTGTCTGGCATGGGATGTTTGGAGCTGAGGAGCCAGGGTGGAAAGAGGGCAAATTTACTTTCACTGGAGACAGTTTAGAGTCACCCATTAAATGTGAGATGCATCCCAGTGGCAAAAAATTCTTGCATCCTGAAGTTCAGAGGGAGCGGGAGAGACATTCATATTTTCCTCTGAATGTCAGCAGAGATCATAAGAGAGATCAGGGTGACACTCAGCAGAGTCATTTGTAAATGAAGTCTGGAATTTCAAAGTTTCATCTAATCATGTGGGACAGCAGGTTTCTTAAATTTAGCTGGTAGTAGAGCTGGAATGATAGACGATGCCCACTGGAGCACTAAGACTACATTAGGGAGTGGTCATTATAGTGGAGGACAGAATACAAAGGCAGGAGAAAGGAGGCAGAAGTTCTGGTGGTTGGAAGGTAGCCTTTTAAAGGTAAAGTTCACACTTTAAATGTCTTTCCCTTCAAGAGGAGATGAAAAGTAGAGAGATTGTTTTCAGATCTGGCCTCAGTGCTTGCTGAATTTAGTCTATATGGTGCTCTGGTTTTTCCTGTTGGGGGTTTGGTCTCAGGCCCAAAACCTGAGAAAAAAAGCTATTTTCTCTGTCTGCTTGGTCCTCGGCATTCTAGAGCTCTATTTATGCTAGTTTGAGCAGACCTAGATTCTTAGACCACTGCTCTGATGGCTTGTATAGTTTGACTGAATTGCACTTCCAGGAAAAGAGTAAAGGTCAAAAGAAGGGTACGCTTTGATAAATGATATTATACCTGCATCTGCATGTGCTGACCATGACATCACACAGGTTGCTGAACTTCTGTGCTCTTGTGCTTTGTGTTCCACTTGCTGCAGTACATTTATGTTTGGCTTCCCTGAGAGCCTCAGACCACTTTCATCAGGCTGGTCAGTCTGTGTCTGTGACCATGTTTTCCTTTTGCCTCATCATACTTAAGTACTTTTGCCTCCTGTGATACCATACTGTGAATATTTTCTGTTTGAGAATATAATCCTACCTGTTGAATTTGTTTGTATTGATACATTAGATCTTACTTCTCTTGTAAGGATTTGCATCCCAGGTTGCAAGGAGTGCCTCAGATTCCATCTGGTATCTCATTACACCTGATGATAACTGACTACTGACATGTCCTGATGGTGGGACCATTGCCAAGGTCACCTGGCTTTACACTTTGTCTCTTTTGCTCCCTTTCTGCCACCATTCACTCCTGACAATCTATCCTCCCCACATATGAATTTGCCTTGCTATGGCACCAGTAGAATGTTTCATCCTTCAGTGGCAACAAGAAGTCTGGACCCAGAAGTGTTCAGCTGAAAGAAAACCCACATAGTCACTTCTAACTGTCATTGCTTGATAAGGAACCTGAGTTAAATAGTATGAGCATGGTGAACCACAAATGGGTTTTGTGTGTTTGAGATTACTAGTGTACCATTTGATGCTTCTTGAGCATAATGGGGTCTTGAAAACCACAGACCTGATGCATGTCCTAAGTGTGAGACTTTTGGGCAGATTATGCTGGTAGATGTTATTTGTGTGGCACTGGGGTCTAAATGTTAACAGAGAGAAAAAGGAAGTAGATGAGGGGGTTTGACACTGAAAGACAAGAGGAGGGAGAATACGATTATATACCAAAAGCATCTAGCTGATTGAGCATAGCTGTTTTTTCTATCCTGGTCATAAAAGTTTCCTAATCCTGGAGATGGTAGGGTTGAATTTAGTGCTTGGGATCTGTCTAGCTGCTGTCTCAGAGTTGCAAGTCAAAAACTATTAATCAGAAGAATGTCCCTGAGAAGTAAGTAATGGACCAGTGGAATGTGGCCATCTGTCACTTAGGTGCACCAGGCAATACCCTTTGTCATCTATAATGAGCAACATGCTTCATCATCTATGATAAAGAACCTGAGTGGTAGTGTGATCTCCATTGCATCCACCAGACCTTTACCCATATCAACTCTGTGTACTTATACAGTTTGTCACCAGAGGGGAGCTTCATTTTTGCATGTGGTAATTTTATATATATTCCTTGTAAAAGGGTAGAAGTGTTCATATTAATAAAATGATAGCCCACGAAGACCTCTGGCCAACTCCTGCCACAGCCCTCAGGGTTTGGTCTTGGATTATAACCAAGAGCAACAGCAGCAGCAGCAACAGCAGCAGCAGCAGCAGCAGCAGCATGGATTCTGGGGAATCTGGGATGTGCGTGCACCTGAGTCTCCTTATGCAAAAGTCAGGAAATGAGAAACACAACTGTCATTTGGATTTTGAAAGTATTCTCTGGGGTACCCCAGCTTGCCATTGTAAAGCAACAGACATTTGTGCTCTTGAATTTTTGCATTTTAATTCAAGGAGGCACATATTTTAGGTGTCTCTCCTAATTAGAGAACCCCAATATATAAAAAGAAAGCCACTCTTATATGATCCTATCCCTCCTGCATCACATTTACCCTTACTGCTTCATTTCAAAACCAAATCAGCCCTAGATTATTTCTCCTAAAATTCCCTTTAGACTTATGAGCTTTGAAGTGGCCACAAACAAGCATTAGAAAAGAGGAAGTGAGGCAGTGAAGCTGAGGACCTGGCTGAGGTCACAGCTGGATGGCCTTCAACCATACAGTCTAGCTTCCTGGACCCACTGCTGGGGCATCTTAGTCCTCAAATGCCAGTATTTGCTGCTTTTTCCAGGCTCCCTGCCTGAATGACAGCTGGATTCACCCTAAAAACCTGACCCCTTCCTTCCCAAAACATGTCCAAGTCAAGCTTTACTTTGCACACACCCAGCAAGGAGACCTGTTGCCTATGGTTTCAGCTGAGTTCTGGGGCCGTGGTGGGGATATCTCTCACCTCCAAGTGAAGCCACAGCTCAGATCATTAGCTCCTTCATTCAGGGTCAGAATTACGCTTTCAGTCCTGTGCCCAGACACAAGGGCCCATATTTAGTGCAGAAAGGATCCATCATTTCATGGTTTAATATATTTTCCATGTTTTACATATTATCCAGGGATACTTTCTCGTCATACCATCTTTCATGAAAAGTCTTCTTTTAGCCTAAAAGTTTTATCATCCTGGGGGAGGGGGTTATAAAAAAAGGCCAAGTGGTTAATTTTATGACAGCAGTACCAAATTGTACTGGAAAAATGGTAACACATTTGCCAACCTGCTTGTTTCCTTAACTTAGGGGCCAGCACTTTTTAGAACATCCCCCAAACCTCTTCAGGGATAGGAACTTTATATTACAGAATTGGGAAGATTGGGGTAAGGAAAGATTGATGACCAAGACATGAGAGAAGTTATCACTGGAAGTCCCCAAGCCCAAATGTTTCCTGCTGACCACGGCAACCTCTCTAGGATGGTGGCAATGGATGTGTTCCAAGTCTAGCTTCAAACTTACAAGCCTTTGCTTCTGGTCCAATGTAAAGCATCACTTGCCCTTGCAAAGCTGGGAAGTAACTATCTGCCAGGCAGGAGGCTGAGGTCCAAGAGGGAACTCAAAGTAACAGGAAATGGGGAGTTATGTAAGAAGGGTATTATTCTTTTAGAAGTAAGCAGAGCAGATAGGGAAGCAAAATACCCGGTGGTTTGCCCTGGTTGATCCCGTCTCTCTATCTCCTCTCCTCCCTCTGACCTTCAGCCAGTGTTCTGTACCTCAAAAGAGCAGAGTTATCCATCCTACAGGTGGACACCAATGAACAATTGTGTGTCAAGTTTGAGTTTCCATCTGAACTGAGGCATCACAATAGACAGGTAAGAACACAGGTCCCAAGTAGATTGCATTCCTTTGATGACACTACTTCAGACTTATTGTCCCCAAATTTTGGCCCTGATTGAAAGTGGTGAAGACCAAAAGGAGTATGAGGAATTGAAAATTTCTGGGGGTGGGGCCAATGGTCATAATGGATGGCTGCCTCAGGGCAGAAAGGTGTGTCTGCTGTGAGCAGCAAAGGGGCAGAGAGTGGCTTTCTCTGTCATGCCCACCTCTGATTTTTCTTCCCTGTCTATCTAGTTATTTATTCATAGGGAGTCAAACGGGGAGACACCTTCTCCAGCCCTACCTCCTTCCCTGTCTGTATGTGACTGGGGTTAATTAGGGATATACCTCCTGAAAGACAAAACCACATAGGGCCAAAGAATTGCTGTGGGTGTGGCACACGTAAGCAAGCACTTCTGCAACCTAGTCTCATTCTGCTGCTTACAGCTGGTTTATCAAAAAGTCAACTGTTGGTTAGTTTGTTGAACTAGCAGTGGTTCCCAGAGTGTGGTCTACTAACCACACAGCACCACAACCTGGGGACTTGTTACTAATGCTTATTTTAGGGCCACACTCGAGACATCTGGACCAGAAACTCTGAATATGGGTCCATATTGGTGTTTAACACCCTATCTTTGTGATTCTGATACATCTTAGTTTGCAAACTATTGGTTTAAATTCTGCATTTGAGTACTTTAAAAGTGCCCACAAGCACAAGGTACAAAGAATACCTCTCCAGTGCTAAGTTAGGACCCCCAAACTTGACTGCTATGTGAATGGTGAGAACCAGGTACTTAGATTGACTTAGAAGCAAAGGACTCCCCAGGTCTCTCCCGAGGGTCTCCTCCACCAGAGTAATCAGAATGAAAGTTGGAGTCTGTGTCTATAATCTGTAACATCCAGAAAATAATTCAGCACACACTCTGTTATCGCTGGTGCCTACAGGCCCAGAACGTGGCTCTCTACCTCACCTCTGTACTTTTTTGCTTTGGAACATTCTCAAGAGATCCTTTCCCATTCAGTGATAAATAGTCATGTACCAAATGGCTTTTAAGTCCCCTCAGTGCCAGGCCTCCTATAGCCCCAGGTCCTCTGGTCCACCTCCTTCATACCCAAAATTGTTCTGGAATTGGAAAGGCCTGACAGGACGGGAGGATTCTTTCCATTCCCCAGATTTTTTTTGCATTAGACACTATGTACTGATGAGGCCAGATTCAGGTTTTTGAAATAGGCAGAAAAGACCAGATAAAACAAAGAACAAGGAAAACGATGCCCCTGGTGTGGGGTTTTGTTTTGGTTGTTGTGTTCTTATTTTGGGTAACTGTTTGGTAGCTGGTGGGATGGGGTTCTATGGGTGCAGGTAGGTGAGAGAGGTGTGTATAGTCAGTCCAACTTTCCCTCCCTTCTCTTCAATGGCGTTTTACCTTCAGCCACATTGTGGTAGACCCTGTCCAGGAATATAAGGTGACCATTAACCACCTGCTCAAGCCCATCCCTGATGTGGACCAAAACCATCAGTCCAGAAACATCTTTGTGCCTGGTAAGAGCATCCTGTCAAGACATCCCCCTCCCTGCTGGGCTCTAAGAGAAGAAAGTCACAGGTGGCTGAAACATTAGTCCTCCTCCTCAGAGCAAACAGATGCTGGGGCATGGGGGTGCTAGACCAGAAGCAAAGGCTCTGTAAATTTGTGGTGAGGGTTGAAACAGAGCCATTGCCATCATCCTATAGAGGTTATACTATTTAGCAAGGAACATTTGGGCTGGAGACTTCTAGGCCCTCATGCCCTGTTCATAAATCTTTAATTATAATGACTGCCACTGCCTATGATACCCACAGATCAAACAGAGGCAGGGCTCTGGGAGTTCTTTGGTGTGAAGCTGCAGCCTCTACTCCTCAAAGGCAGAGCCCATTCTCTGTAGTCACAACAGTGGATCCCAGGAGTTTTATGGGAACTGCAGTCTGTCTGTCTAAAGAAGTACCCATCCTACTCAAAAAATTTCAGAGAGACAAGCTACTCATGGAACAGTTGTATCCCTGCTCTCAGCCTGATTCCAGCCTCTATCTTCTTCTGCTTCCATCCTCTATCATTCTTCTCTTTCTACCTACCCCCTGCCTGCATCCATTCAACACCCACCCCATGGGTGATGCCCTCTCTTCTTCCCCACTGATCCACCCTGCCTGTGATTTCTGCCAGGCATCTTCTCTCAGGCATCATTTGGTGTGTGTGTACACCTGCTTTGTCTCTGTCCACCCCAGGGTTTGAGCCTACATTTCTTAGTGTTCAAAGGCATCTACATTCTGAAACCCTTGGGGACAAAGTCTGAGTCTGCTAACTGTCTAGGCAAACTCTAGAACCTAACAAATTGCCTTACGTGTGATAGGTGATCATAAAATGCTTGTTAATAATGGTGATGCTGACTTGGTGCCCTTATCTCAGAAGTTAGGGTGCCAGCCACATGCACGGGGCTGGTAGGTGCAAATCAGCCTAAGCCTTCTAAACAGAGAAACAAACAAACAAACAAACAAATAGTTGGGCATTGTGGCAAACACCTATAGTCCCAGCTACTAGGGAGGCTGAGGCAAGAGAATTGCTTGAGCCCAAGAGTTTGAGGTTGCTGTGAGCTGTGATGTCAAAGCACACTACCAAAGGTGACAGTGTGAGACTGTATATAAAAAAAAAAAAAAAAAAAGGTTATGCCCTTTATTCCTAGAATACCTTTCACACACATGCGTGCACACACTTTTTATACTCCTTTGTTTCTCTATGATGTTGTGTGCTATTTATTTGCTTTTATTGGTCTTTCTTCTTGGAATGTAATCTGCACAATGCAGGGATTTTCTTATTCATCAGTGACTAGAACAGTGCCCAGCAGACAATACATGCTCAGTAAGTATTTGTTGAATAAGTAAATCTCCCCAGTTCTTTCCCCCATTCCTAAAATAGACTGACTCTGTTTCTTTCTTTCTATTATTATTATTATTATTATTATTATTCTTAAATCATAGCTGCATACATTAATATTATCATGGGGCATCATACACTAGCTTCATAGACCATTCGACACATTTTTATCCCAATAGTCAACATAGCCTTCCTGACATTTTCCTAGTTACCGTAGCATGACATTTACATTTCACATTTGCTGAGTTTCACCCTTTTTTTCACATTTGCTGAGTTTCACCCTTTCTTAGGTTTCAAGACATTATTTAAGGACTAGAATTCTCTGTTTCTGGGTTTTGAGCAGTTGGTGGGTACACCATCTTTATTGCAAGTAATGGGAGGCAAGTTGACAGGCAGGCCAGTGAAATAATGAATTAGGAATGAAATTAAATGGTATAAACAAGGCTTGAGACATGATCACCTTCCAGTCATTCAAGAAATTAGAAGATTTCTATTTTAAAGCCAAAATACAGGTTATAACTTTTAAGCTTAACTGGAGTGCAAAACAAACAAGGGAATGAATACAAATTAGCGAAAGAAACAATTTTATTTTTGCTGTCAAATCCAATAATTTTTTGTTTCAAGTAAGATGTTCTTTTTTATTTATGCCATTAATAAAGGTAATAGCAATAAAGGCTACAACATGGTATAATTGACTATACGGAAGTCATCTGGATGTGCAGATACTATACTTAACATCCTGTGAGCCTATTCTCTCAAATATGTGACAATCAGAATGTTACCTGACTCTGACATATAATTATTTTGAGGATCAATGAGACTATTTAATGCAGATACTCTGAAGAGGATATAGACTCAGATAGAACAAAACATTATTTAGTAGTAAATTGTTTTCTTAATTTCCATATGACATTAGATTTCCATCCAATGGAAATCATCATTTTCATGTGCTCCTTCTAAAATCAACTAATAATCATTTCTATCGGCGAAAGTTCAGTGCCGATGAGGACATAATTTCTTTCAAAGCAGCAGTGTAAATAAACACTAACTCCTATGACTGTCATTTACACAACCATATAATTAGAATATACAAGTCTTTGGAATCCACAGGGGTGCCTAGGAACTTGACATGTAAACACATCTTACTTTGATCATTAAAATTGATGTAAATTTCACATACCATTTTAGTACTAGACATTAAATACTATTTTAAAGAATAAAGATTTTTGCTGTGAATTTCTATGATTAGATAATGCTATAGGTAAATCTCCACCATCTCTGACCTTCCTGTTTTATAAATATGTAATTTTATTTCTGTTATTTCTAGGTTTCATAATGTAAAACATATGTACATATAAAATTTCATTTCTTGTGTTTGGTTATAATTTTTTTTTGCATGTGAGACGACAAAATTCCTTTTTGAGTTGGCAGAGGACACTGAGAAATTTAAAAGAATCATTAAGTAAAAATTAAATGTATCACCAGCTCTCTCTCAGTATATAAAAAGATGAGGGTAAGTCCTGGACCGTCTTTGGTTGAAACAGTCTAGATTTGTGCCTGTTGTCCTGGTGGGTCACCTGGGTTAGCAATTTTTCCTTCAACCAACTATTTATTTTTCACTTTTTGATTACATTGTTAACTTGAGGTATAATTTATGTACAGGAAAATCCAAAAACCTTAACTATGCAGCTTAATATGCTTTTGCTCATGCAAACACTTGAGTAGCTTCTGCCAAATAAATGGAAAGAAAACATTCCCAGCATCCTGCAGACACATCAGGCCTGTTTCAGTGGTTTCCTCCCCAGGGGGGAGGTATTCTAAACTCCAACACCACAGATTAGTTTTGCCTGATTTCGAACTCAGTATAGGTGGAATTATGCCTGATTTTGAACTCAGTATAGGTAGAATTATAGTCCACGTATATTCTTCATATTTGTAATTCCATGTATATTTATTAAGATTACCTTAAAATAAGCCAGAATGGGTTTGCTAGCCCTCCATATAGTACTTTCAGTTTCTTCCACGGTCCCCTTAGGTCATGTATGAAACATGTGCAGGAAATAGTTCTCATCCTATGGGCAGGATGATAAGATACAAAGCGTCTTTCATTTCCACATCTCTTCCAGACACAAGGTAACTAACAACTCCCTTTCAAAGAGAACACTCAGGAGACACACATTAGAATAAAGTGTCCCTACATAGGAGCAGCTGGTCACATCCAAGGCCCTTGGCTCTGAGGGTGGCAGTTATGAAAGTATTCACTACTGCTGTCCCTGATGGTCACTGATGTTTTTCCATGGCCTCTGTCACAGGCAGCAAGACCCACAAAGCCACTAGCTCTGCAGCAAAAAGTATTAGCAGGAAATGATGGGAAATTACTCCTTAAGTATATATGAATTGTAGTGAGGTTCAAAAAATACTGAAGAGTCCTTTTGTAAAGATGTATAGAGGTTAATCCAAGCAGTCTTGACTATTTTTCCTATGGTACACACTAGAACTGTTTGTTTATTGTTTGGAATTTTTTTTCTTACCTTAAAATAAATGTTTTCAGTCGTAATGAGCTTAAAAGAATGAAATTATATTTGATAAAAATGCTAAATACTGAATTTTTATTTTTCAAGAATGTTGAGGTGAATGTATCGCTTATGCTGAATAGGTGTCAACATTTACCATGAGCCAGGAAAGATAATAGTGATAGTATCAAGGTTGAAAATCTGAAGACAAAGTTAGCTGAAGAAGCATCATCGTTTATTTCAACTGATGTTGCTCAGAGAGGACAAACTTTTAGTTATACGTGTAAATGAATGAGTTTCAAGGATCTAAGACACAGCATGGGGCCTGTGGTTAACAGCACTGCCTAGTACACTTGAAATTTGCTAAGAAAGTAGATCTTAAGCAGTCTCATTTTCTAAAAAAATGATAGATTTATTAATTTTGGTGATCATTTCACAATGTATCAAACTATGACATTGGATACTTTAAATATGTACAATTCTGTTTGTCAATTATACCTCAATAAAAGTGAGAAAAGCAATTAGTAATTATGTTAAGACGATACGTGAAAAGGATTTATTATTTCCATCTACAGAAGGTGTGTTTAACTATCACTTTGGTACACTATTTGTTTCTTATAGCCAATCATTTTATGCAGCCAGCTTCCAGGATGACTCTCAGTGATTCCCCCTTCCTGGGATTCATACGAAGTAGATGTCACAGTCTATCATTTCTAGGATTAAGTTATAAGCAATTGTTTCTATCATCATGGGTGTGTTCATTCTCTCTCTCTCTCTCTCTCTCTTTTTTTCTTCTCTCTTCCATCTATCTCTATCTCCCCAGCCCCTCTCATCCTCAGCTCTGGGGGAAGCCAAGTGCCATGTCGTAAAAACATTCAGTCAGTTCCTCACCTTATAGAGAGGTCCACATGGTCAGAAACGGAGGTCTCTGCCAATAAGCAGCAAACAACGGAAGGATTCTAAAAGTAACCTTAGCGCTATCTTGTAAGGGTAGCCAGAATGAGGTGACACTCCACACTGCAAATGATTCAAATCGCTTCTATAACTGCACTTTGTAGTGTGAGGTTGGAGTCAAGATAAATAAAATACATAAATAAATAATACAGAGGAGCAGAAAAAGGAGTGTCTAGATCTCACTAGACCATCCAAACCACCTCACCTGTAATCTTACTTTGGCAGGGCTCTTTTTCCTAAATTATTTTATTGCAGCAATGTCATGATTATTAATTTTGTATTTCCTAATCATAAACTAGATGTTCCAATGCACATTTAGGTGGAGAACAGTGTAAGGAAAGGGAAGAGAAAGAACGATTATTTTGCACAGAAACCTTTAAAATAACCAAAAGACCAGGAGTGAAAGTGTTCACAACTGCTGATCCCCCTTTTTTTTTTAAGCAGCAACAAACTGTGTTTCCCTATAAAGGTCCAGGCATTTAGCAAGGCTTGACTCTTCTCTCTCTCACTTCAGACAGCTCTTGCCTGTACTAGTAATCAATCTCTCCTCAGGATGTATTTTTAGTGTTTTGGGTTTCTGTTTGATCATGTCTTCTTGCTCATTCTTATGGTTATCTATTGCTGTGCAGTGAGGCCAATACCTACTGACTATGAAAAAACCTTATGATTTTTGAGGGGGTGACTGGACTCTGATGGATGGTTCTTCTGCTCCATGTCACCTGCCTTGGCTGCACTCAGTGAAATTGGGCTGTGAAGTCTAAGAAGTTTCTGACTCGTATCTGTATCTCAGTACCCTTCCAGATGGCCTCTGCTATGTCACCAGCTTGGGCTTCCTCCAATCATGGGGTTCTTTGGGTAGTTAGACTCAACAAATCGCTTCAAGACAAGAAGCAGAAGCCTCCAGGCTTCATCTCATTCTATGCATCAGAGGAAGTCATGAGGTAAAGCTAGACACAAGGGGAAAGAGAGGAAAAGATTTCGCTTCTTCATGGGTAAGAGAAGCACTCATGTACAAAGAGGGAAGGGCCGATGATGTAATCTTTAGAGACTCTGACACAGGCAATTCATTTTATTGTGTTTCAATTTGTACTTCAAAGGTACTGTGCTTTTTTGCAAATTAAAGGTTTTTGGCAACCCTGTGTCAAGCACGTCTTTTGGAACCATATTTCTAATAGCATATGAAGCTAAGTGGGCTGAGCTCACTTAAAGTGTGTGATAATTATCACATTTTGATAATTATCCTAGTATTTTTAATATTTTCACTATATATGTCATGATGGGATCTGTGACCCGTGATCTTTGATATTACTCCTGGAATTGTTTGGGGGCACCACAAACTACACACATATAAAATGGCAGACATAATTGTGTGTGTTTTAACTGCTCCAACTAATAGGCCCTTTCCCTATCCTTTTCCCTCACCTCAAACCTTCCTATTCCCTGGGACACAACAATATTGAAATTAGGTTAGTCAATAACCCTAACGTGGCCTTTATGGGTTAAAGTGATGAGAATAGCTGCATGTCCTTTGTTTTGAATCCAAAGTGAGAAATAAATATGTTTAGTGAGAAAGGCATGTTGAAAGCCTAGGTAGGCTTCTTATGTCCAACAGCAAGCTGTGACCGCAAGTAAAAAGTTTTCAAAGGAACTTAAAAGTGTTCTCTCCTCCAAGGAGCACACAGATGATAAGAAATCAAAGCAGGCTTATTACTGATACAGAGAAATTTTTAGTGGTCTGGATAGATCAAATTGGACCCAACATTCTCCTAAGCCAAAGCCTAATCTATAACAAGGTCCTAACTCTCTTCAAGTCTATGAAAGCTTAGAGAGGTAAAGATTCTGCAAAAGGAAAGTTTGAAGCCAGCAGAGTTTGGTTCATGAGATTTAAAAATAGCAGCTGTCTCTGCAACCTAAAAGTGCAAGGTGAAGCCACAAGTGCTGATGGAAGCTGTAGAAAGCGATCCAGAGAATTCAGCTAAGATCACTGATGAAGGTGGTCGCGATAAACCACGGATTCTCAATGTAGAAGGTTTTCAGTAGAAATCAGTACACCAGAGATTTCCAATAGAAGAAAATAGTCTTCTCTTGGAAGAAGATGCCATCTGGGGTTATCATAGCTAGAGAGGAAAAGTCAATGCCTGGCTTCAAAGCTTCAAAAGACAGGCTGACTCTCTTCTTACGGGCCAATGCAGCTTGCAGTGCTCACTTATCATTCTGCAAATTCTACAGCCCTTAAGAATTATGCTAAAGCTACTCTGTCCTCTATAAGTGAAACAACAAAGCATAGTAATAGCCCACCTGTCTATAGCATGGCTTTGAAGAGGTTTGGTGATTACTGTAAGCCTACTGTTAAAATGTTCTCTGCAGTAAAAAAGCTTTCTTTCAAAAAATTGCTGATCATTGATAATGTGCCTGGTCACTCAGGAGCTCTGATGGAGGTGCACAATGTTGTTTTCATGCCTGCTAATACACACACGTTCTTTAGCCCCTGGATCAAGAATCATTTTACTTTTCTAGTCATATTATTCAAGAAATATATTTTTGTAAGTCTCTAGCTGCTACCACGATACTGCTGATGGATCTGGGAAAAGTATATTGAAAGACTTCTAGAAAGAATTCACCATTTCTGATGCCACTGAGAACATGTGTAATTTATGGAACAGGTTTAGAAGAAATCAATTTCAACTCTCAGGGATGAACTTGAAGGACTCAAGACTTCAGCATAGGCAGTAACTGCAGATGTGGTAGGGATAGCAAGAAAACTAGAACTAGATATAATTAGCCTTATGTGTCCACATTAGAAAGTCAGAAAGACCACAAATTAACAGGTGACATCACATTTCAAGGAACTAGGAAAGGAAGAGCGAGCCAAACCCAAAGCCAGCAAAAGAAAACCAGTAACAAAAGTCACAGCAGAACTCAGTGAAACGGAGCACATTTATTACTGGGGAGCTTTGCCACTCGCTGGTGGTCAGGTTGTTACCAGATTGTTACTGAGGAGGGTGGAGCCCCTCTGCCTGGAGTATCTCCATGGACCTGTTGAGTGTGGACAAATGTTCCGAGTTCTTCATCCTTTTGAACTGAGGGCTCTTTGCTCTGTCACTGAAACTCATTTCCTCATCCTTTGGCCCAGGGATGTTGGCCCCACTTGCCTTGTGGGCAGCTTCAGCCCGTACCTTTTGGCTGGCAGAGTCTGCTTCCGATGTGCTTTGCTGATATTGCTCTGAGGGGGGTCCAGAAAAGTCTTTCTGCCAACTTCAGTTGTCTGCAAGTTCTCTGTCTTCTCATTGTCAGGGGGTGACCGTATTGAGCCTCGCTGTCCTCCTTTTCCCACAGATGAGGTGGCAGGGAGATGATCCAGTCTGGGAACTGAAGGAGAAGCTTTAGAGCCTCTTCTAAGGGGTGCGGAAACTCCATCTTTGGAACCCACCCCAGAAATAATGTGGTTTGAAGAGGCAACGTTAGAATTAGGAAAAGATTGGTTTGAGTCCTTCACGTCAAAGATTTTCAGGGATTCAAGGACCCTGGAGGGAAGGCCCTGCATTGTTCTAGTATGAATATTCTTAATATGGGCTTCCAACTTCTCTCTCTGGCTGGAACTAAGGAAGCCAACCTGCTGGGAAGTGTTCAGGCGGGTGTCCCTACCCACCGATGCTGCCAAATTTCTGTGTTTTATTTGACTGTGAGATTTCTCAAGAAGAGACACTATGTGCTTAGTGGAATGCCATGAATTATTCGCCTTCCCTGAAAGCCGACCCCCACTGATTTTCTTAAATGTCTTGCTCAGTTTTGCTGTCAGGGCATTTTCAGGTTGATTCCGACCCAAAATCGCACTTGAAGCCCTTGAATTTCTCCCTGGAAGATTCACTCTCTGATTTCTTAGGTGTTCCACAGAGTCATACCCCAGACTCTTATATGAAGGCCTGTCTGGGTTACTTGACAGACTATGCCCCCGACCTGTCCCCACATCCTTATGCAGAAACATCTCTGAGCATCTCTCTTGGAAACTTCTGGATTGATTCGATCCCAAATTCCTCAAATCTCTGTTGCTCTCATCTTTAAAAAGAGAAATCCATGAGAGTCCATAGTGACACTTGGGCTTAGATGTCTCTGGAGGGTCCCTCTGGGGATTTAAGAGTGACACAGATTCAAGGACCCTGCGGGGCAGGCCCCACCGGTGTTGGATGAGCCTCTTTCGAAGGTGGTGCTCTAGTTTCTTCCGAAGCTCAGTGCTGAGAGGAAAATCTCCAGGAACAATAGAAATGGGAGCGTAAGCCCTGGAGGACTGGCTGGTCAGTGTAATGTTGGGAGCTGGAGGGCACAAGTCTGCCTGAGATTTCTTGACCAGGGAGGGCAAACCCCGTTCAACTTCCTGTTGTTTCTGGAGCACATTCCATTCTAGGTGTTGAATTTCAGAGGGCAGAAGGCACTGGGCCTCTTTCTGGGATTTATGGACATGCACTCCACAGAGCCTCGTCTGGGACAGAGGCTCAGGTTGTGGGATTGGGAGTGGGGATTGCAGTTGGGTCTGGGCCTGGCCCTGTGTTACCTCCAAGGTCTTAGAATGTGGGGGCTGTTGGTGCAGGTGCAGCTCCTCTGCTTTGTTCTTGCTGGTGGACAGAGGAAGGGGAACTGCAGATTCATGCTCATCAGAAACTGAGACTGACTTGTTTGCTGAAAGGTTTGGTAAGTAGTCAGACTTATATTGGTCTGGGGAAGACCTCATTTTCTTTTCATTTTCCTTCTGCAACAGGAATTCATCCCCCTTTTTAATATGTCTCTCCAAGAGTGTCATAGCAGTCGGGTTGGAAAAAAAAAGGTTACTGCCTTCTACAAGGTTGGCATCAGGTTTTCCACCAAAACAGGCCTCAGCAGTGTGAGGGACATGAAGCTCTTGCTTGAGATCATGTAGTGACAAGTTGGAGGGGAACAAGTCCTTGGCATAAGGCTGCCATAGGGAGAACTCGGAAGCTGCAAGAGGTGAAGGGTCAATGCCTCTGATTGTTAGGGTGTAAGTGGATAATTTAGCACTGTCTGGAACAAGCTTTGATAAGAGGGAAATAAATTTAGATTGAGTGACAGCTGAAGTGGCTGGTGGTGGTGAAGCAGAGGGCGTTGATGGAGCACGATGACGGTGACGGGGAACAGTATGAGTCTTTGTCTGGGATAAATTTGGTAAAGAGTTGACATCTCTGAGAAGGATAGGGTCAAATGCAAAGATGGTCTTTATAGGCAAAGTGCGCTCTGCTGGGGGACCAGGACCTGTTCCCTGAGTGTGATGTGGTGGGGAAGAGGGAGAGGCCAGTGGCCGGGGTGGGGAATGGGCAGTGGGGAACTTGGAGTCCAAAGGAGGAGCAGGCTCTGGGGGCACAGAGTCACCCGGTGGTGAGGGTGAAGGTGATTTAGTTAGGGTCTTCAGGTCAGGTGAGAGAGTGGAAGGTGGAGATGGAGAAGGATCTGGCGGAGGGGCTGGTATTTGGTCCCTTGGAGTACTTTCTGAGAGGGCAGAGGACAAAATGAGGGGTGACTCTGAGTGAGAAAGTCCAGAATCTGAAGATGACACAGCAAGATTAGTAGTATCTTCCTGGGACGTCCGTAACAGCACTTTCATGATCTCAGCAGGTGTGTTGTTACACACCTCACAGAGGGGGTCTGGACATAATAGTCGCCGAAAGCTCATGGTATCCCGATCTTCACCCCAGGGGCTGCAGAAGACAGGAGATACAGAGCTGCAGCTGGGACTAGGACAAGGACAGGGGGACACCGCCTATGGGGGCGGGGCCACCTGAAACCTGCTGCCCCCTCACTTCGCCCCCAACATCACAATTTACTCTATGGCCTCTCCCCAAGGCCTTCACTGCCATCCTCATTACCATGGCCATCCTCTCCCATGACTGTAGCAGGTGCACTGAATCCTAGAATGTATAGAACATGCTTTTAAAGGGGACTAGGAGAGAAAGGGAAAGATTAATCACCTTATCAGCATAGAAATCAGCTTCCTTTCCTCTTTTGCTTGACTCTCGCCAGTTCTCTTTCCTGAGAAACCAATAGATTAGGTTATATTATATAAGGAAGGTGGAAGGAGAAGAATCCTACATGAGTCCCTTTATGGGAGACCTCTGGGCTATTAAGTTCGTATCAGCAGACAAGGCCAAATGGTCAGCAGTGATATTAACAAGGCTCGTGCGTATGTGGCCTCATTTATAAAGGACTGTCATGTACATTATCCCATATGCTTCTCAAAACCACTTCATGAAGCCCAGACACCAGTGGTTACCTCTAAAAGAAATCTGAGTACCAAGGAAGTCAAAGTGCTTATGCAAATTCAGGAGACAGAAGTTCTGACTCTAAGCCAGTAGTAATCCTTTACTGACATCTTACATGGCCACCTATTGGGAAATACTCCTCGCCCACAGATGAACAGAGCAGAGACTCTGAGAGACGTCTCAGGTCCCATGGTCCCCCCTGAGTGCCTCCCCTCAGGGCTCTGTTTTCCCAAAGGGACTGTATCTAGCAAGGACACCCCCAGAGATCAGGGACCTGGGACCTCACAGAAGAACAGGAAAGCTCACCCTTGTAGAAAGCAGGGC
This sequence comes from Loris lydekkerianus, assembly GCA_963574355.1. NCBI lineage: Eukaryota > Metazoa > Chordata > Mammalia > Primates > Lorisidae > Loris > Loris lydekkerianus. The sequence goes on along the minus strand of CAUYPK010099579.1, from coordinate 50,550 downwards.
AAATAGAACCCTACCTCTGAACGTCCCATATTTCTGGCTCCTCTTTTCTCTGTCCTGACTCTGAAAACAAAAAAGAAAAGAGTAAACAAACTCTGGACTCACTTCTCTAAATCTTCTTCTCTACGAAGCTCAGATACTCTTTACCCGTAAGTAACACTAATCTCCATCTTAACAGAAATCTGTGTTTCTTTATCAATTTTTTAAAGTGATAAAATATGCCTCATTTTTCCTTCTTTGAAAGACTTAAAGGATTTTGTCTGTGAAAGCGTCACTTGGTGTTGTCAGAAGTCTTGTGCCCAAGTAGCACAGAGAATCAGAAGACAATTTTCACATCTGTCCCTCAGAGGACCCTGTGTCCTGGGAACAGTGCTCAGAGGCTCTCAACATTGCTCCCCTGATCGGCCCAAGGTGAAGGAAAGCTTAGGGGAATGACACTTGACATGGGAAAGTGATTCAACATCAATGTCAGGAGAGAACCACACTTCCTCTATACTCTAAACCAGGACTATGAAACCACTGTGTTTGGGGATGTATTCCTGGAATCCTGCAAGACACCATGGTAGGGAGCCTGTGAGCCTGAACTGGAAACCTCTGTCCTCCTGAGCCCCCAGCCCTGCCTGACCTCTTCTTCTAGAAGAGGGGTGTTCTAGGAATTTCTAAGCCAGCCACACTCTTTGAGCATTGTGGGCATAGGAATGGGAAACAATACCAAAGGATCTCTATTGGGTGTTCCTTACCTTGTGGATTTCCTTGTTTTCCTGGACAGTTGATAAGAGTGATTTCATAACCAGGTACCACACGTACAGAAGGAGTAACCCCAATCCAGCCAGGAATGTGAGTTGGGGGTTTATGTTTAACACAGCTGAGGCAAAGCTCAGCCATGGTTCAATGTGACTGGTCAAAAAATGAACATGGTCCATAGTTCAGAGCTGCCAGAAGTAACTGAGTGCTGAGGGTGCCCATGCTTGGCTATAGCCCCAGGCCTGCATCACAGAGCACAGCAGAGTCACAGAGGCTTTCTGGGGAGGCAGAGGGGATGACAGGAAGAGGGTGTGGCACAGCACTCCCCACCTCCAGCCCACCAGATCTCTCCTCCCCTCCTGGGCCCTCTGGGTCCCTCTGCCTCCCCTGCCATCTTATTTTCCAATATATTTACCTCAGTGAAATGTTCTGTTTGTTTCGTCTATAATCCAGGTATTACTCTAGTCCCCTGTTACTGGGAAGAGCCCTTGACTTGGACCTTGAAAGTCTGAAATAGCACCTGGAATTTCAGCTTGTACTCAACATTTATACTCTCAGGGTCACATGTATCCTCAATTCCATGTTATCTCCAGGATGCTTTTTCTGCACCCTAACCCAGATATAAAATCTAACACTCTTTAAACTTACATAGTTTTATGAATATTGAATAGTAAATTTTTGTTTTAATGTCAAATTGTTAGTATTTTTAATCAGAGAGGCTGACTCAAATAATTAAAACTAATAATTATTCAATATCCACAAAACTAAAGTAAGTATAAAATAAACATATAGAATTAAAGCTTCAAGAATTATTGGGGTTAAATTTATAGCACTTATTTTTCTGAAGTTAGGGAAGCTTAAACTGTACAAAGACTTTAGACACGGGCTCCATACACACACCCATCTTTTGACAAATCCATCCAGTATTTTCAAATTCAGGAATCAATCATTTCCTCCTTTCATTTTATTGTTCACACTTTTTCTAACCTTACATAAAATACAGATTATCCCAGCCATCGACATCAATTTCATAACAGGAATGTGAGTGCCTAAGCCATGCACAGGTCACAGTGTGATAAGCTACTGACTCCCTCGGTCCTTGGAGGCAAGGTGGGACCTAGAAAGGTCAAAGCTCTGGGACAGGGTTCAGCTTGAGCAGCCTCACCTGATGGTGCTATAGGCCATGTAATGGTGTCTTTTTCTCAGAATGCTGGGGCACCAAAAATAAATAAATAAATTAATTAATTAAAAGCTGGAAAAGCTCTGCTTTATATAATTTCCCCTGCAAATGTCCAAACATCAACTGCCTGTCACACTTTATTCATGTTTAAACAATCCCAACATCCCTCTACCCTACCCCTTTTCCTATGCCTTCCTTTATAAAACGTTTATCATCATGATATAGTTTAATTTCATAGTGTTCTAGAGGGAAGTACTCTGTTTTATTATGAAAATAAAGTCCAAACAGATTCCATGACAGTCACTGGTACAATCAGTGACAACATTCGCAAAATGATACTCACTTCCACAGAGGACAGCGCAGAGGCAGACTGAGGAAGTGGCCCCTGGCAAACGTGACTTCCACATCACAGACGCATCCTCTCTAACTGACATATCTCTGTATCCTTAATATTTAGACCCTAATGAAATATCCCAAAGGCAGCAGCCCACAGCTGTGGTGTTTCCTGGAGGGTGCAGTGGACAGCAGGCAGCAGAGATAGGGTGTGGCAGGAACACTGAGACCAGGGGCTAAGTTTGCTGTGTGTAGCCCAAGTCGAAGATTCAGAGACAGCTGTATTCCCACTTGGAATGGGGCTATAATATAAAATTCCATGTGCAAGAAGAAGATAAGAGCAAAGAGAGTAAAGACCAAACCAACTGGAAGATGAGTTGTTTGTGTAGTTGTAAGAACTAAGCTGCTGGGAATGTGACCACTTGCTGCACGTGGCTACTAGGCACTTGGAACGCAGTGGTTGGTCCAAACAGATACGGGCTGTGAGTGTAAAATACTCACTATATTGTCAAGAGTAGTAAAATGCATACACATATCTGTGTATAATAAATATTTAAAGTAGTGCAAAATATATCATTAATAAAAGAGCATTGATTACATCATCAATGGTATTTGTATATACTGGATATATAGTTTTACTTTTACTTTTAATTTGGCTGCCAGGAAATTTAAATTATGGATGTGGCTGACACTCTACTGAACAAGACAGGTTTAGACAATGGATCCCCAACATTCTAGAACGTGTACCCCTATAGGTAAATGCAATTTAAATACATCCTCAATATTTTTAAACAATAATTTCGTCAAACTACAAAAAGATGATTTTTTTTAATGTAAGGAAAAATAGAAATTCTAAAAAGGCAAAATAAAAGCAGAGCTAGAACTTCTACCTTCTTGTAGATCTCCAGTAGATCATGTGATACACCTTTTGGAGGTTAAAAAAAATTGGATTTGCAGCTTGCTTTATGCATTGGCTAGATAGTCGTATGTGGATAATCTTGCCATTCTTAAAAGAGAAGGTACAAAAAAATCCAAGAAAGTTTATTTCTAAATACATTTCAGTCATATTTATAATTTTGTGTTGGGTTGAAATAGACAGTTATATTAAATCTTTTTAGTACTTATGCAAAAATCTTGAATAAAAATTAATATAAAATATTTCTGCCTAAATTAATATAAAATATGATATTTACTTCTATTGAACAAGTCTTTAGAAAATAAGTGATGATTTAGGCAAAATTATAGATCAGAGATAAATGTGCACCTGATGGCTAAGGGTATATGTGAAACTTAGTAAATGTGGAATGTAAATGTCTTAACACAATAACTAAGAAAATGCCAGGAAGGCTATGTTAACCAGTATGATGAAAATGTGCCAAATGGTCTATGAAACGAGTGTATGGTGCCCCATGACCACATTAATGTACACAGCTATGATTTAATAAAAAAAGAAAAGAAAAGAAAAGAGAAAGAAAAGGGGAAAATATTTAAAAAAAAAAACTTATAAAGGATATTTTAAATAAACACTGATTTATTAAACAGGAATCAGAGCTCGATTATCTTAATTACCTACCAATATGCTCTTCTTACATATATTATTTAGCTTATAAAAATTAGGATCGTGGACTTTTAAAGCTGAAAGGATAATTAATAATCATCCCTTCCATCTTTTCTTCTAAAAGTAAATGAGCAGAAACCCAGGGATTCCAACAGCCTGACAGTACATAGTGGGGAGTAACTAGGGCTGGCAGCTATGCCTTCTGTCTGTTTTGTTTTCCATGCTCTGGCCCTCTCTCAGCCAAAATTACTTCCTGAATTCTGAACTCTAGCACCTTTACAAAGGTAGGTTTATTTTTGTTTTGACTGTGTGTGTGTGTGTGTGTGTGTGTAGTTTTGCTTTATTTTTTTCTTTCTTTGAATTACTCCATGATTTTTTTTTTTTGTGTGTGTGTGTGAGCAATAATTTTAAACCTCACAAATAATTGCATTTTACTAGTCCAGGATCACATATATCACATCTGAATAAGCTTTATTTCTAAACTGCGTACAGTCTGAGCCAATAGGGTTATACTGAATATCATAGCCACAGACGCAGCTCCCATGTCCATAAGCCTGTTCCCTACAAAAACACTTTCTGCTGAGATTTAATGGATTTAATGGATTTAATGAATTTCTGCTTTCTGCTGAGATTTAATGGAACATTAGAAATTACTCAAGCACCTCAATATGTTTTCATGATGAACTATGCCACAGTGTTCAAATATTTGTGCTATTATTGTAACAGTAGTAATGTGGGCAACACTTAATTTACTACCACACGTTCCCTGTTAATATTCTGAATAGAGGAAAGCAGATGTTTATAGTTTATAAACCATTTTTAAATACATAACCCTAATTCAGTAGCATATCAAAAAAACAATCTACCATGACCAAATAGGCTTCATCCTAGGGATGCAAGGATTGTTTACCATATGTTAACCAATAAGTGTGATTCACCACATAACAGAAACAAAAACCAAAACCATACGATCACCTCAATAGATGCAGAAGATTCACTCAACAAAATTTAGCATATTTTCATGATAAAGATCATCAACAAAGTAAGAAGAGAAGGAACACATCTCAAAATTCTAAAAACAATGTATGACAAACCCACAACCAACATCATACTGAATGGAGAAAAATTAAAAGCATTCTCACTAAGAACTGGAACAAGACAAGGCTGCCCACTGTCACCACTTCCATTCGACATAGTGCTGGAAATCCTAGCCAGAGCAATCAGATAAGAGAAAAAGATAAAGTGTATCCAAATCAGGACTGAGAAGGCTAAGCTACCTCTGTTTGCTAATGGTATGATTTTATACCTAGAAAATGTCAAAGACTCCACCAAGAAACTCCTAGAATTGATAAATAAATTCACCAAAGTTTCAGCTTATAAAATCATTGTACACCAATTAGTAGTATTTCTTACACCAATAATAAGCTGAGAATTAAATAAAAAACTCAACAGTATCCATAATAGCTACAAAGAAAGTAAAATACCTAAAAATATACTTAACAAAGAGGTAAAAGATCACTGCAAAGAGAACTACAAAACACTGAGGAAAAAAATTACAGATGACACAAACAAATGGAGAAACAAATCATGCTCATGGATCAGTAGAATCAACATTGTTAAAACATCCCTACTACCCAAAGCGATTTACAGATTCGATGCAATTCCATCAAAATACCAGCATAATATTTCACATATCAAGAACAAAATGTTATGCTTCATTTAGAACCAGAAAAGAGCCCAAATAGCCAAAGCAATCTTAAGTGAAAAGAATAAATTTAGAGGCATCACATAACCAGGTGTCAAACTATACTACATGGTGTGGTAATGGTATGAAACATGGTATGGAAATGGTATGGCATGGTATGGTATGAAACAAAAGAGAAAAGTAGACCAAATGAGCATAACAGAGAACACAGATGTCATCCACATATAGCCAATTGATCTTTCACAAAGCAGACAACCATATAGAATAGAGGGTACAAAAGCCCTATCCAATAAATGGTGCTGGGAAAATTAGATAGCCATGTGTGAAAGAATAAGACAAGACCCTTATCTCTCACCACTCCACCAGATTAACTCAAGATTGATGAAAGACTTAAATATAAGGCATAAACCATAGGAATTCTAGAACAGAGTGGTGGAACAACTCTTCTAGATATTGGCCTAGGCAAAGAACGAAATGAGGTTTCAAAAGAAGTCACAGAAATAAAAAATAAATCAAACTTCTACACAACTAGGGAAATAACCAACAGAGCAAATGGACAACCTATAGAATAGGAGAAATATTCATAAACTATACATCCAATAAAGGATTAATAATAAGAATCTACGAAGAACTCAAGTAAATCATCAAGGCAAAAAGAAACAATCCTTTTAAAAAGCAGGCAAAAGACATGAATAGAAACTTTTCGAAAGAAGACAGATGAATGTCCAATAAACATGAAAAAAATGCTCAGAGTTACTAATCATCAAGGAAATGCAAATTAAAATCACAATAAAATATCATTTTATCCCTGTTAAATGGCTTTTATTAGAATTTCTAGAAGCAACAGACACTGGTGTGGATGCAGAAGGGAAAACTTATAAACTATTAGTGGAACTAAAAATTTGTGCAAGCTCTGTGGAAAACAGTATAGAGAGATTCCTCGACAAACTAAAAGTAGAGCTACCACTTGATCCAGCCATCCCACTACTGGGTATTTACGCAGAGGAAAAGAAGTCATTTTGTAAAAAATACACCTGCACTAGAATGTTTACTGCCACACAATTCATAGTTGAAAAGATGTGGAGGCAATCCACACACCCATCAATTTATGAGTGGATTAACAAAATGTTGTTGTGTCTGTATACCACGATATACTAGTCAGCTACAAAGAAGGATAAATTAAGGTTTTTTCCTACAACAATTCGGGTGGAACTGGTAACCATTATCCTAAGTGAAGTATCCAAAGAATGGAAAAACAAGCACTAATTGCATTTCCTATTAAATTGTAACTAACTGATGAGCAGATATCTTCACAGAGAGAGTAAAATTCAGTGAAAATCAAGCTGGGGGTGGAGGGAGGAGAGGGTCGGAGAAAACCTACTTAACAGGTGTAGTGAGCTCTTATCTGGGTGATGGGTAAGCTTATAACTCTGATGCAAGCATTATAAATGCAATCCATATAATCAAAACTATTTTGATTATAGTAATATTTCAAAATAATAAAAAATGCTCATAGCAACATTATTATATTATGTAGTATATACATCCCAAATGTACACGAATATTAGAATGAATAAATGTGGTATAGGCACATGATAAAACATTATATAGTAATAAGAATAAACAACATACATCATCATAGTAAATAAAAAAGCAATTCATTAAAGCATTTATAGTATGTTCCATTTGAGTAAGATTTTTAAAAAGCAAGACAAACCATATTGTTTAGGTGTACAGACACAGTTTGCAAAATTTTAAAGAACAGGAAAGGAATTGGGGGGTGGGAGAGGTTATAATTAAAAAGGAAGCAGAAAAACTGGCAGTGTTCCTTGAGTGCCTATGTTTGTGCTTTAAAATAATTCATTGAACTATATTTTCAACTTATAAAAAGACTACTTCTCCCTGAAGACTCAGATGATAGCATTTTTAACAATAAATTACTTTTAGATTAAGATTTGTACCTTGTTTTCTTTATATAATGCTATTATGCATTAATATGTGGTTGTAGCCTAAATAGAAACTTCATATGAATTGGGAAATGACCAAAATTGTGTGACTTGCTTTACTACAATATTCACTTTATTTCCGTGGCCTGGAACCAAACCTACGATATCTACAAAATATACTGAAGTTTAATTTAGTCTTGATTTTTTTCTGTGATGGATCGCTTTTATCCCGTTTCATAGCAGAGGGGCTTCAGAATAGTGAGACACTTTTAAAGAGAGAAAATTAAAGCACTGTGTAACTATATAATCAATACCTCATTTTGGTTCATTAGTCTAGGGACAACCTGTTTACAGTAGGCTATTCAATACATGTGACTGTGTCACTCTGCATTTCTGAGGGAAATGACCCGTCTGACAAACCCTGCCCTAAGGGAGCCACCTGGCTGTCTTTGTCCTTGCCTTGGGGCTACAAATGATTGGTTCAAAAATGGTAGCAAATTCAACAATAACCAGTCTGTATAAATGGATCCATAGGATGTGAGGTGCTTTCTTTGAAAGTTAATTCCACATAGGGGCAAAAGTAATTAACTTATTTTTCTGAGAAATTTGAATCCAAGATGTTAGGCTCTTCAACTGGAAAAAAAAATTAAAAGTTAAAACACAGACATAGAGAAATCAGCATTTGAACCACAAGTAAGCTAGAGTCAGGCAGAGCTATGAATGATGTACCACGATTCTGAATAATTATTACCATCAAGGGGAAGATGAAGAGTCAGTGGCAACGAACACAGGAGGGACATTTCAGGGGCCACGAGGAGACATGTGAGTAATGTTGAAATTTTAGTAAATACATAATGAGTGAAAGGGGCTAGTTTTCTGTGAATTCATTGACTAATAATATATGTTGTGAACTTTTTGGTATATTTGAATCATGCATTTTTTAAAAAAATTAAGCCATGGGTTGCTTTTTTGCCAGAATGTAGGTGCAATGGGGGTGGGAGGGAAACATAAGCCAAGGTGGAATTTGGCTAGACATTCACTTCTTAGTACACCAGACATTTAAAACGTTTCCTGAATGTTTTCTATCCTTGGATGATGGAAACAGTGCAATTTGTGGTGGGTGCCTGTAGTCCCAGCTACTTGGGAGGCTGAGGCAAGAGAGAATCACTTAAGCTCAAGAGTTTGAGGTTGCTGTGAGCTGTGATGCCACAGCACTCTACCGAGGGCAATCTAGTGAGACACTGTCTCAAAAACAAAAAAACAAAAAAAAAAAAAAAAAGAAAAGAAAAAAACAGTGCAATTGTCAAAATGCGTTTTCTATAGCAGTAGCATGCCAATGCCAGTTGGTACCAATAATCACCAACAGGGGAGTCAGTGACTGACCCCAGAATAACCAGTATTATAATTTTGTGAAAAACCTACCTATTTTCTGTATCATTGTGCAAGTTAACTGACAGCACTTTATCACATTCTCTGCATGCTCTTTTCAGTATAGTTTCTTCTTCTAATGTGTGACTGCACATCCTCTGTATATTCTTTTTATTATATTTTCTTCTTTTGATGTGTCACCGCGTGCCTTCATGTATCTCCAGTCTCTCCCACTGGGACAAAGGGAGCCGTACCTTTTACTTTGGTAAGCTTTTCACTGTTTGTCTTGCAACTCTTTCTTTGTGTTCAGTATAAATTGTTCTTCTTGCCACTGAGCCTTGTCCTTGATTGTACCCGTGTCCACCAAAGATTCGTTGCCATTGTATGTATTTTTTTTGCACCCACAACCTCCCTTCCTTCTCTGCTGTTCCTCGTTCCCCCTCCCCCCAACTTGAACTGAAGTGAGGTTTTCCCCTATGTGGCCATGACTTAGATCATCTACTGGCCTCATATTAGTATTGAGTACATTGGATGTTTGATTTTCCATTGTTGTGATACTTTACTGAGAAAAATGTGTTTCTACTCCATCCAGGTTAATACAAAAGATGTGAAGTCACCATCTTTTTTATGACTGAATAGTATTCCATGGTATACATATACCACACTTTGCTAATCCATTCCTGAGTTGATGGGCATTGAGGTTGTTCCCAATGTGTGATTTTTGTAGAGACCAAGTGTGTTTTGGGCCCCACCTTCTTATGTTTTCTTCACAGAGCTGTCTGTTCCAAATCTTTCAAAAGGTATCTTTTTCCCAACTATTTTGAATGAAGATGCAAACAGTAGTTATTTGTTTCCCAAAAAGTTACATATGAATAACATGCTGCAATGTCAATGACTGAAGAAAATTGTCAGGGGCCCAACTGAATTCCAAGTTGACAAGAATACACTCTCTCACACTTATAATGTATATCAACAACTGCTTTAGTAATATTACAAAAGTGGATTACATCAGGTTTATATCAACCACATTCTTATCTTCACACTGTGTAGAAAGTACTATAACTATTTCTCCTGTCTTTGGAACATAACTCATTAATGTCCCATAGGGAGACAAGACAAATCTTACTGTATCAGATGAATAGCTTTTCATTGATGCTGGCTGAAGTTCTAGAAGAAGATCCCTTTTATCACTATGAACAGTACCAACTGTGGTTATATTTTTTTGAAGCAAGCTAAAAGAAAGGGTGATAGAGGTAAACTTTCTGTCCATGGTAATATTTCTTCTGGACTGATCCAAATGACAGTTCTGAACCAGTCTTTACAATCTCAGAACCACTACTGTAATTTTTTGGAAGGTTCTCTGATTTCCTTGCATGTGGCTGAAGCACAAAACAGTAGTTTATAGAAGAATCACACAAAAGATTTGCTGCAATTCCGTACTTCCCAGGTTTGGTTGGTACATAAAGTCTAAATGGACAATGCTCATGGAAAGAATAAATTCCTCACCAACAGTGACAGACTCCTGAAGATTGTAGTAAAGTGAGAGTTTATTTATAACCATCTTCCAAAGCCCTTGAACTAGAGCAAACATCATTCTGTCTGTGAGCTTCATGTGTTGCAGGATCATTAAACATACACACTTCTGTGTTCTGAAAATGTAGCACAATAACCAGAAAAATTCTTCTCACTGAAAATATCTTGAGTATTGTGTTTATTTTGCTGGTACACACCACAATTCAGAAGAATTCTAATTAGTCTGAATATTTCTTCTTTTATAAAATTGCCAGAATTTTGGATGAACATATGCTTATGGAATTCTTTGACTAAATGTACTTTCTGATTTGTAAACTTTATAATTACATCCACAGTTTCATTACCAATAAATAGTTGGAAAAAATTCAATGGAGTTTTGAGTTCTATGCTCGATTGTACTCCTGGTGGAGTCCTTAAAATATTAGCAGATTGTCATGTCCCTGATTTTTTTTTTTTTTTTTTTTTAGAGACAGAGTCTCACTTTGTCACCCTGGGTAGAGTGCTGTGGCATCACAGCTCACAGCAACCTCCAGCTTTTGGGCTTAGGAGATTCTCTTGCCTCAGCCTCCCAAGTAGCTGGGACTGCCACAACACCCAACTATTTTTTGTTGCAGTTTGGCAGGGGTGAGGTTCGAACTTGCCACCCTCGTATATGGGGCCAGTGCCCTGCTCACTGACTGAGCCATAGGTGTCACCCCAGTCCCCTGATTTTTATTTACATGGTTGCATCATCTGAGCCTTAGGCTGCTCTGTTCTTACAAGTGGGCGTGGCCTTCTCTTGGGCTCCATATTTTGTGTTTCTTTTTCTTCTTCTTCTTTGCTCTCTTCTTAAGAATGAATAATTTCACATTCCACCTCTATGAATTCTTCTTCTTCACTGTCTCAACGAGTGAAAATGTCCTCATCATTTCTCTCAAAATCTGACACTATCAGTTCTTCCTCCATCTTGGCTACCAACAAATGATGTTGCCTCTTGGCCATATTTGTGTCTGTCTCATGAGAAAAAAAAGTAAGTCATTGCTTGACATAAATGGATTTATAGAATTATCAGATATTCTATATTTTCAGTCATGCATACCTTGATCTTCACCAAACACAAATATACTGCTTACTAGGAAATACACTTAGATAGAAAAAGAACACAGGCTTTTCTTGGAAAAGAGACCACAACTCATTGCTGTTGAAAAGTGATGAGAACTGCTGATGCAAGAGTGCTGTCATGAGAAAGTGTCATCCACAGGTGGGTCAGGGCTTAATAATACAAATCAACAAATTAACAAGAACAAAACCATGTGAGCTTCCCTGACCTTTCATGGTATACAACTCATAGAGAATGGGGCTAAAGATATATGAAGCTCAAGTGAAGTCAAGCAAAGCAGGCAATAGATAGCCGTGTTCTCCTAATTTTTTTATCATAGACCTATCAAATATTCTGTGAGTATGTCCTCCCAATATTGACTTTTTGATTCATAAATTTGAAGTCAAGCACAGCAGGTAATGGACAGCAGTGTTCTCTGAATTTTTTTATCATAGACCTATCAAATATTCTGAGTGTGTTCTCCCAATATTGACTTTTTGTTTCATAAATCTTATACATTGTACTGCTAATCATCAATATAAAGAGTTCATTATAAAACATATACAAAAATAAGAAGTTTGCCTCCTCCAAATGTCATGTTGAAATTTGACCGCCAATGTTGACAGTAAGGCTGAATATGAGGTGTTTGGGTCGTGGGGGCTGATCCTTTATAAATAGATTCCTGCCCTCCCTCAGTGGGGAGTTACTGCCTGCTGTCACCTTGAGGGAGGGTTGTTACAGACAGCCTGGCATCTCCTCCCTCACTCTCGTTCTTCCTCTCTCACCACGTGTTCTACATCCACTCGCCCCATTTCCCCTTCCCCTACAAATGGAAGCAGGCTGCGTGTGGCCCTCACCAGAGGCAGATGCACAATCTTAAACTTTCCAGAATCACAAGACAAATAAACCTTGTTTCCTTTACAAATCGCCCAGACTCAGGTATTCCTGTATAAAGACACAAAGTGAACTGAGATATTATTTCAGGAATAATGGGAATGTGGGACATGAAGGGGGTGTCTGAGTGGTGAATTCATTTTATTTCTTAATGTAGGCCATAATTATTGAAAGCTATAACCCAATTATACCCTAAGAATATGGGGAAAGGGGAGAGGGAGGGAGGGAAGGGCAGGGGGGAGGATGGGTGGAGGGAGGGTAATTGATGGGACCACACCTATGTTGCATCTTACAAGGGTACATGTGAAACTTACTAAATGTAAAATATAAATGTCTTAACACAATAACTAAAGTGCCAGGAAGGCTATGTTAATCAGTGTGATGAAAATATGTCAAATGGTCTATAAAACCAGTGTATGGTACCCCATGGTTGCATTAATGTACACAGCTATGATTTAATAATAAATAAATTTAAAAAGTAAATAAATAGGGTTTATCTGGGCACAGTGGTACATGTCTGTAACGCCAGATAATTGGGAGGCTTTGGTGGGGGGATCTCTTCAGCCTAGGAGCTCATTTGAGGCCAGCCGGAATGACACAGTGAAACCTTCATCTCTATAAAAAACTAATTCATTTATTCATTACATTTATTTATTTTTTAAAAGCTTAGCTTCCTGTTGATTTCACTGAGCAGAAAATTGATGTTTTGTGTACTTCTCTATGTATTTGATGTATCCAAATAGGAATTTGAGAATGAAGAGGTTTGGCATACCTCAAGTCACAGCCTCTACAGTGCTGTTCTTGATAAGAACAGTTTTTAGAAACTACCATGCATGTTTTTCTGGAAAGATCACCAGGGAAGAAAAATTATCTGGATAGTTGAAGAGCAACTAGCTAAATGGAGCAAATAAGAAAGCTCGCAAGTTAGCATTTATGTTTATCTGAAACAAACAGGAGGTGCACCTGATGCTATTACCACACAAATCAGCTTCTTATAGGACTCACGAGAAGCCAAGTGAAGGCTTTGCATTAGTCACCTTCTCTGTATTGGCAGAGGCTGAATTATGCATGAAGATAATGGTGACTGAAATGAAGACTACACAGCTTACTTAAAGAAAAACAAACAAACAAAAAAAAAACTAGGCTCCCAGGAAGATGCAAACAGACACACTCTTGCTGAAATGACACTGAAAACGTGCACAATTATAGTTAAGTAATTAAGTAGTATAATCGTCCAAGACTTAAAAAAAGACGCAGCACTTCTGGTTTCAATTGTGACATTTAAAAAGCTTAAAACTCATCATTCTCCCTTTACAGTCTAAAAAAGCAGAACAAACTGAAAGTCTGCAACTTTCTTGGATTCATTGGAAAATTGAGATTTTAGCACAAAAGGCATCCTGAAATATGGGGAGACAGGTGAATCCAGAGAGTCACAGCTAAGGTCTGCTTGCCTGCAGTAGAAGCTGCTGCAGCCACAACAACCTGGTAAGAACACTTAACTGGTAACTTTGCTAACTTGCTGGAGGTGCAGTGTTCTAACAGGAAATGTGCACACCTTTTCTTCACAGTAAGCATTTCTCCAACTTTCCGGACTCCCGTGGGTGCCTTCCATTCAATTATGACACTGACAAAACGGAGATGGCGCATCTAAGGGCTCAACCCCACAATAGTGCCTTCTACGTCACACGCCACGTGCAAGTCCCAGGGAGTAACCCGTACTTCTGAACAACCTGCTATAATTCAGTGGTTACCATGTCCTCTCTTCGATTTTGGTAATTTACTAACATGGCTCACAGAACCTAAGAGAGCAATTTATTTATGATCCTTGGCTTACAATAAAGGATGCAGTTCGGGAATAGTCAGATAGATGAGATGTGTAAGGCCAGACATGTGGGAAGGGCAGGGAAGAGCCATCCATTCCTTCTCTGCGGGAGTCACCTTTTAGTATTCACCAGCCCAGAAGCCCTCTGAACCTCATGATTTAAATGTTTATGGAGATTTCATAAATCATTGGCCACTGGAGATTGAATTCCATTTCCAGCCTCTCTCTTTTCCCTGGAATTCTAGGGGTGGACCTAAACATTTGAATGCTGTAATCAGGTGGTTAATTTCTCTAGCAATGACCCCCCATCTACTAAAAGTTGCCTTATTAGCACAAATTCAGGTATCGTGCAAAAAGGGGTTGTTATAAATAACAAAAGACATTCTTCTCACCCTATTCTATCAGGAAATTTCAAGGGTTTTAGAAGCTGCTTGCCAGAAACTGAGGGTGAAGGTAAAATATATATTTCTTGTGATATTACAAAATCACAACTGTGAACTAAAGTGAGAGAGGAAAACTGCTAGGGGCCTAAGTGCTAGGGCATTCCCTAAACTTTTGTGGTTGTTACTTGCAGGAATCATATTGGGTTTTCCCGGTGAATACATACATCATATCCCTCATGGCTCTGTCAAGGCAAGGGAAAAGGTAACCATAGTAAAATGCTCAGAGAGACCTACATAGCCAGTGCCTTCCTATCTGTAGGAAAAGGGTCTCTTCCATGCCACCCCCTCTGGTCTTCCTATCTCATCTAAAGTGGACAAGAAATACCACTGATGGGGGTAACAAACTTGTAAAGTTCACAACCCACGGACTCAGGCCCGCTAAAAGACTGAGATTTAGTTGTAAGAAGGCAGAATACTTCTGTTGTAATTATTTCACTTGCACCCTGTTGGTAAGGAGAGATCTGCACACTCGGGTTAGGAAAATGCTTCAACACACAGCACAGCAATTTAATCATGGGATTTAGAGGTAGGACGCTGTACAGCACGCACAGTTGCCTGAGATTTGCACTCAGGAAAACACTGAAGAAGCAGGGTCTGTAAGAGGGAAGGCTTTTCAGTATCAGAAGGGTAAGGCAATCCCGATCCTGTAAGAAGATGTGATTGGCTTGTTTGAATAATTTTGTGGGTTGTCAGGGAACTGCACCTCAGATAAGGACAAGCAAGTATGATGCCTTATCGTTGTGATAAGAAGGGTTATTTCACAGGGGATTGTACCCTCAGGAGTACAGTTGGAGGGAGAACTGTGAATAGAACATTCAAGACCTACCCCGTCTCAGTTTTTAAGCAGTGCATACTGTTAATTTTAGGCCTATACCACAATGTCCCCTCTTATCTTACTAAGGCACCAACAAGGCTCAAAGCTACATGAGTCAGCCTCTGAGAGTGAGAATCTATGGAAGCCCAGGGTCAAAGGAAGGCACAAAAATGACATTAGAGAAATGTGAAGGTCTTGGCACCCATAGCTGCAACAAACAGCAAACACAACCAATTCCAAGTCGGAATAAAATAAATTCTGATATTATTTTTGCCAGTTTCTATAATCTGATGAAACATGTATGACTTTCAATAACAACAACAATACTCATAACAAAAGGAATGACAAAATATGGGAAAAAAATTTAAGAAATGAAGCAAGCTGCAGAATCACAATCAGATATGCTGTGGATAATAAAATGATCAGAAAAAAAGAATATTAAATAACTGTTTAGTTAATATGCTAAGGGATCTAATGGAAAAAGCAGCAACAATCAAGATTAGATAAATAATGTGCCCAGAGATATGGAAATATTAAGAAAGAATTAAGGGAAAATACCAGAAGTCAACACTACTATAAAAATAAAAGCTAAGAATGGCTTTGTGAGCTCATCAACAAACTGTACACAGCTAAGAACACACAAACAGTGAGCTTGGTGATAGATCAGCAGAAACTCCCCACGTTGAAATGCAAAATGTGAAAAACAGAATTTAAAAAGTACATTGAACACTAATTTCAAAAGATGTAACATAAACATGATTAGAATATCAGAAGGAGAAGGAGGAATAAATGAAGAAGGGAAAATATTTGAGGGAATAATTACTGAAAATTTTCCAAAATTAATGACTAACACTAAACCATAGATCCAGGAAAATTAATGAACAAAAAGCAGGAATGACATATTCCAAATACAGACTCAAGAGAAAATTTTGAGAGAGGAGCAAGGGTAAGAACCGGTATCAACTTCTCATCAGAATTCACACAAGCAAGAACAGAGTAATATATATAAAGAATTGGTAGGAACAAAATTATCATGCTAGAATTCTATATTTGGTGAAATTATATTTCAAAAATGAAAGAGAAATACTGGTCTTCCCAGACAATGAAAAATTAAGGGAATTCATTACCAGAAGATATTTTTTTCCAAGAAATTTAATGAAAAAGTTCTTTAGAAAGGAAGGAAAATTCTATAGGCAATACACCCAACTCTACTTAAGTAAAGGAAGAGAACTGGGGAAGTAATAAATTAAATCAATTAAATTAAGTATTTTATTTTATTTATTTATTTATTATTCAAATAAATACAGAGTCTCACTTTATCGCCCGCGGTAGTGTGCCATGGCATCACAGATCACAGCAACCTCCAACTCCTGGGCTTAGCCGATTTTCTTGCCTCAGCCTCCCAAGTAGACTACAGGCACCTGCCACAATGCCTGGCTATTTCTTTGGTGCAGTTTGGCCGAGGCTGGGTTTGAACCTGCCACCCTTGGTACATGGGACCGGTGCCCTACCCACTGAGTGAGTCACAGGTGCCACTCACATATTTTATTTTTTAATTCTTTTCTTTTCTTTCTTTTTTTTTTTTCAGACACAGTCTCACTATGTCACCCTCAGTAGAGTGCAGTGACGTCACAGCTCATAGTAACCTTAAACTCTTGAGTTTAAGCAATTCTCTTCCCTGAGCTTCCCCAGGAGCTTGGACTACAGGTGCCTTCCAAAATGTCCAACTATTTTTTGTTGCAGTTGTCATTGTTGTTTAGCTGGCCCAGGCCAGGTTTGAACTCACCAGCTTCGGTGTATGCAGCTGGCACCATAACCACTGTGCTACAGACACTGAGCCTATTTTTATAATTCCTAATTGACCTAAAAGATAACTGTTTAAGGAAATAATGGAGAGAATGACATAAGGGACAAAAGAGAGGAATCAGAGGTAGCCATCAGTCTGCACTACATACATATTAGTATGGTGCTTTTAACCACTGCCCCTGAAATTGGAGCGGTCAATAGGTAAATACAGAGAATTCCAACTTACTGGTGGAACAGAAACCAACATGTACCACTGTCCCAGATAACCAGTCCTTGGGTGAGGAACCAACACCCATTCATGATAAATCTCTCTGCAAAGTAAAAATAAAGAGACACTTCTCAACTTGACAAGGACATCTGCAAAGAGCCTATGGGTAACAGCATAATTAATCACACTAACCAGTTAATACTTTAAGACTGGAAACGAGACCAAAATGACTCCTTTCATCATTCCTATTCAAAGTTGTACTAGAATCTCTGATAGGGCAATATGACAAGAAAATAAAGTAGAAATTCCACATATTAGAAAGAAGCACAAAGCTTTATTCTTAGATTATATAATTGTCTATATAAAAACAACAACTGCTACAACAAAAACTTCTGTAACTAATAAGTATAGCAAGTTCATAAGATAAAAAGATTAGTATACAAATTCAATTGTGTTCTCACATTTCAACAATGAACAATTAGAATTTGAAACATGAAAGAATAACCGTCACAACAATGCAATGAATGATAAAACAGGTATAAAGATAAAAACAGTGTATAGGATCTATAGGTGGAAAATTATAAAGCTAAGATTATCCAAAGAAAGAAAAATTCCAAAGAAATGGGGAGATATTATATACTCATGGATCAGAATATTTGATATTAAGATTTTAATTCTTCCAAAATTGATCTATAGATTCAATGCAATCTCAACCAAAATTCCAGCAAGCCATTTTGTAGGTATTGATTAAATGATTGTAAAGTTATAATAAAAGTCAAAAAACCTAGGGAAGCCTAGAAGAAGAAGAACCAAGTTGTAAGACTCGTACTATCCACACACAAAACTTACTACAAAGTTATGTAATCAGGGCAAGCAGCATGGAACTGGTGCACGTATGCACACAGGAGTCAACAGAAGGGAGCTCAAAGACTGGAATTAGATCAACACAAATAAAGTCAGCTGATGTTTGATAGATAAGCAAAAATAATTCAATAGAAAGACTTCAACAAATAGTGCTGGAACGATTGTACATTCACTTGCAAGAAAAGAAATAGAAAAAGAAAGAATCAGGACACAGACCTTAAAACTTACAACTTTCACAAATTTAACTGCAAATAGAAAACATAGGAGAAAATCTATGTAAACTCGGATTTGGTGATGAGTTTCTTGATGCAACACCAAAACTATAATCCTTGAAAGAAAAAAAAAAAATATATATATATATATATATATAAAACTTTACACATTATTAAAATTAAAAAGTTTCTGCTCAGGAAAAGTCACTGTTAAGACAGGGAAATGATAAGCCACCGGCCAGAAAAAATGGTTTCAAAATACAAATGACTTGTATCAAAAATATACAAATAACTCTCAGGATTTAATAGTTAGAAAGCAAACAAGCTATTTCTTTAAAAATCACTACATATCTCAAAATATACCTCAACAAATAAGATAGGTAGACATACTGCATTCATTAAGACCAATAGAATGTTGTGCTAAAAACAGCAAACCTTAATGTATGTCAAGTTTTATAAAAACATTGAGAGGATCAGCGGATTTCAAGAACATGAGGAAAGTTTCTACGAAAATATTACTACTACATAAAACAAAGTCACTAAAAGGAGCATAAGGAAAAGGTGATGGCATAAGTAATTTCTGAAATGAGTGGACTCTGTAAGTCTAAAAGCAAAATAAACTGTACAAAAATCCTGTGCTTTAGTTGGTAGAGTTGTTTGCTATGTAGGTAAAGGTCACTAGCTCTGATGTCATTGTGCTGAGATTGAATGGGGAAATAACACAATGGTGGATGACCAGAGTTAGGTTCTTGCTGTCAGAGAGTGCCGTGGCGTCCCAGCTCACAGCAACTTCAAACTCTTGGGCACAACAAATAAGCAAGGTGATGAAGCAAGAATAATCCATTTTTTGATAGATTAGAGCGGAAGACATCAGTATAAACTTATATTTAGTTTAATATGTATACAATATACATATATATATATATATCCATGCAGATCTATAAATATTACTCCTATAATCCATTGCGTATAATTATACATGTATAATCCACATATAAATGTATATAGATATATAACCCACACATGGTTTGGTATGCACACATGTATTTCCTTGCTTGTTTTGCTAGAAGTACCTAGAAAATAATGACATGGACTATCAAGGAGTGTACTAGTACCATGATCTTGATTTCTAAAACTATTCTCCAGGGAAGCAGGTTTCTTAAGAAAAACGACTGATTCTAGGACTAGGGGAGTGTCTTAGTCTGTTTTGTGCTGCTATAACAAAATACTTGAGCCTGAGTAATTTGCAAAGAATAAAATTTATTCTCTCAGAGTCCTGGAAACTGAGAAGTTCAAGATCTAGGTACCAGCACTTGGTATAATCCTTTCAGCTGTGTCCTCCTGTGGCAAAAGAGCAGAAGAAAGCAAGAGAGAACGCCCACTCCCACAAGCCCCTCTGTAATCACCTTATTAATCCATTCACGAGCCTGCAGCCCTCACGACCTAAATACCTCCAATTACTCTCCAAACTGTTACATTAGGGATTAAGTTTTCAACACATGAATTATGGAGATGACAAAGACATTCACCATAGCAAGCAGGAAATAATGCAAGATGAGTCTGTAGCATCTTGAAGTGCCAGAAAATAAAGAAATAACAAAGAAAGCATTATATGTGTGCACACACTCACCCTGCACGCAGAGATGGAAGGGATATCACTGGCCAAGAAGAAATAATTTCAGTGATAAAATATTGTTTAATTATAGCCCATAGTGGAAAATAAATATTCACAAGTCCACACTGATATAAACAAATGAGGAGATAAAAAATAAATAAATAGAGAAGAGACAGATCTCGCCTGCAGAAATGTCTGGGGTGGCTTATAAAGATAACTTCACTTTCGAGAAGAGTCATGACTCCACACTCCTTAATGTGAAATGCACATAGTGACTTTCTTCCAAAGAGTACAGTATGCAAAGTGGGAACAAGAGTAACTAAACGGGGGAGAAACCTAAAAATCACTACCTCGTGATCAAGGTCAAAATCAACCTTGCTAAGTCATATAGATAGTACAGACTCTTCATATGGAGTCATATGTCTCTGGTCTCCCTTCAGAAAAGACCATAAGAAAAGTCTAAATAGACAAATTCTAATTGGGCAGCATTCTATAAAATACCTGATCTTACAATAAGCACTCAATATTTCAAGGTCATCAAAAACAAACGAAAGTCTGAGAAACTGTCATATCCTACGAGGCCTAAGGAACCACAAAAACTATAAATTATTTGATATTATTAATGGGATCCTGGAAAAGAAATGAGGTAAACACTAAAAAAAAAATCTGAATATGGTATAGACTTTAGTGTATAATAATTTACCAATATAGGTTCATCAGTTGTAATGACTAAGTCATACTACAGTAAAATGTTAATCACAAGGGAAACTAGTGCAGAGACTATGGATTCTTTCCACTGTGTTTATAATTTGTGTACCATATTCACAAAATCCCTTAAAATGAAATTTTTATTAGAAACAAAAAAGAAAGGGAGAAAAAGAAAACAAATGGAGAAAAGAAGGGAGGGAGAGTGGGAGAGAAAGAAGGGCAGGCAATCTTAACATGGAAAACGACTTGGAACTTAGACGGGAAATCTTAGTCTAAAGGGATTTGAATGTTTTTAGCAGATCACAATGGAAACTTACCAGTGAGTAGTTTGTGGAATAAACCTTATTCCACCTTTTAATTATTAATAGAATTTACTCATCTCCAGTCTTTCAGAATCTCTTTGTCTTTACATGAATGTAAAAGATCAATGATAGTTATCTAATTTAGCCACTCTCTTGAGACCCTCGAGAGTGCTTTAGATTAGCCAGAGAGTTTGAACTCATGTAAAGCAAATATGTACTCTCACAATCCTTTTATCCATCATGAGTGTATATACTTTATGTTTGGTAATGTTCACTCTCACCTTTATAGTCCAAAGTTGATTCTTTTTGACAGAGATAAAAGGAGTAAAATAGAAGTTAGGGAGTTTGGTTGCACTAATGTAGCCCCTTCGAATATTTCGTTTGCTTGTTTCTTTCTCTAAACATACCTAGAAAGTAATTTCTCTGCAGGTGTATGCATGTCTACATATGCCCTTGTGTGTAAACTACTTTTTAACTGAAAAATTACCCTGGTATCATCTTACTCCATTTGTGTTGTTATCAAAAAAAAAAAAAAAAAAAAAAGACCTGACACTTGGTAATTTACTTAAAGAAAATGTTTATTTGGCTCATAATTTTGCTGGCTAGACGACTGGACATCTGGTGAAAGGCTTAGGTTTTTTCTACTCAGGGCAAAAGGCAAAGGAAAAAGCCCACGTGTACATAGATCTTGTGTCAAGATTAGAAAGCAAGAGGGAAAATGCCAGATTCTTAAAAAACAGCTCTCATATACCATAATTTATTAATCCATTCGTGGATAGATGGGGATTTGGGCTTTTTCCATGTTTTAGCAATTGTGAATAGGGCTGCAATAAACATTCTGGTACAAATATCTTTATTATGATTTGATTTTTGGTCTTCTGGGTATATGCCCAGTAGAGGAATTACAGGATTAAATGGCAGGTATATTTTTAGATCTCTAAGTGCTCTCCATATATCTTTCTAAAAGGAGTGTATTAATTTGCATTCCCACCAGCAGTGCAAAAGTGTTCCCTTTTCTCCACATCTATGCCAACATCTCTGGTTTTGGGATTTTGTGATATAGGCTAGTCTTACTGGAGTTAGATGATATCTCAAGGTAGTTTTGATTTGCATTTCTCTGATGATTAAAGATGATGAGCATTTTTTCCTATGTCTGTAGGCCGTGCGCCTGTCTTCTTCAGAGAAGTTTCTCTTCAAGTCCCTTACTGCTGGGCAATTTTGACAGGCCCTGTATATTGCAGAATTCCTTGTGGGTTTAGGAAATGCTTTGTCTGAATTACGGCACCACTGAGCTGCCACTTCTGCAAGCCCATGTTCCCCTATCTCTTTCACTGATGTGGTCAACCCTCAACAATGAACGTGCGGCAAAGTAAGGTCCCCTCAGTGAGTGCTCAGGATCTGCTTCTGGGAACCCAAACTGCAACCACCTTGGTGGAAGAGTCTTAAAAAATAAACAAACAAAAGAAACCACCAGTCTGTTTCTAAAGTTTCTCTTATAATGACTTTGAGTTGCTTTGTGAATTTTGGACTTTTTATTCAGTAAGATTATAAGCTTCTCAAAGGCAAGAGCTTGATTATAGAGATGGAGATGCTTAATGCCTCCTTAATTAACTCACTGGCTCTTTTGTTAGTTGATTAATTGATAGTCTCATGGAAATTTATGTTAAGCACATAAGTGACATAAAACAAAATTAGCATTTTATTTCATACTGTTTAACATAGGTGCCCAAAATACAAAACTTCAAATAGATATAATTTATCTTAATTGTAAGAAGGAAAGAAATGGGAAAAAGAGTTTCTAAGTTTAAACAATAAACTGTCACATGCCTGTTAACCAAAGTTTTCAGTAATGATTTACTAACTTGCCCAAAATTCGAACAGATAACAATCTACTTAACACAGCTTTGTTGCCTTGGTCTTTGAGCATGCAGGCCCAGCCTGGCAATGCCCCCAGGGGCCAGTGGATCCTGCTGTGTCAAGCAAGATCTGCCTAACCGAGACTAGCTGATGACTCTAACAGTTGAATCTTCTTAATAACATGCCAAAATCTGCCTCCGTAAAACTTTCAACTGATTTCTTTCTTTTTTTCCAGTAGGAAAAAGACAATAATATGTCTCCATTCTTAAAGATTACAATCTTTCAAATATTTTAAGACAGCTCTTGAAATCCCTTAGGAAATTTTCTTTTCCAGTCTAACAATTCTTTGTTCCTTTAAGAGATGAGACTTTCAGAGTATTTGCTGTCCTGCCTGTCTTCCCTACATGTATTCTGGTGACTCAAAGTCTATCAGAATCCTGGCAACCAAAACTTAACACCAGACAGCATGGTTCACTGGGAACATTAGTTTCCTTGTTTGGGGCACTGTGTTTGTATTACTGCTGCTTGTATTTGCATTAATTTTTTAGCCTTCTCATTATATTATGTGTGTCTTTACAGTGTCTTTTCTCTCAGATCCATATAATTTGACTTTTCTCCAGCTTAATTAGACATAAACACTCCATACAGCCCTTTCCCACCCATTGCCATCATTTTGCCCCAGGAAGGAGAGAATTTTCTCATGAATATCATGGAAAATTTGCCCATCTGGCCTTTTTAAAAGAAAAAACAATATCAGTAAGAATTTAACTTAGATGTTGAGTGACATCGTTCCATTTCCTGAATACTGGCTCTGTGTGTGTACATTTTAGGATCTCTGCAATCACTGTATAGAAAATATGATCTATGAAATAGAATATGACTTTCTATAAGTGTAGATTGATTCAGAGAAGGGAAAATTCTCCCCTTCTGAAAATTCAAAACACAATTGTTATGGCTATTGTTTGTGGACATTTTTGTTTAGTCTAGCTTCTATATTTTGTTTATCTTGAGCTGGGTCCATACACCGTTACAGTTCCTGGGGTCCAGCTTCCTCTGGAATTGCCTCAGAAATGCTGTCCTGTGGGACACCTATCACAAGACATTGTGCAAGCTGTTAAAAAATGTGAATTTTATACAGTGTTAGTCTTGTGTCAAGACAAGTCACAGACCAATTCTTTTTTGTACAAATGACTAACACAACTCTAACAAAAACAGTGGTGAATTATTTATAGCATGAATTTTATTATTCTCTTTGTTATTAGTAAAGATCTGATTTTTCCAAAGGTACAATTTACAGTACAAAAGCTGGTGTTCACACACAGGTCCTTACACATCAGTAGTCAATAGCCCTGAAGCTGTTGGGTAGAAAACTTTCATGACCTTTTGTCTCTCACCAAAGCGAGACTTCTATCATCTATTTCATTTGGAAATTTATGGAAGTAAAGCAGAGCCCATCATAGGTATTTTCTAGAGCAAATATGCTTGGGATCCAGAAATTGTTCAGCTGGAGACCCTTGTTCCAGGACCTTTCTATTCTGAAATCAACCCTCCAGAAGCAGATTCCTGAAAGGAAGTGGTTGCGTCACACTTACCTTTGTAACCTCAGTCCCTAGCGCCATGTTGCTAAGGAGTAGGCCTGGAAGAGATTCTTGTAGATTGATGAATAATAAATGAAGGAGTAATAACCCGTGCCAAGTGTGGAGGGAGGATTTGTGACAGTCACAGGCATTACTTGGGAAAGCCAGCAGGGGCAAAGACAAGTGATGACCCAGGGGCTACAGACGGAGCACAACTGGAACTCTGCCTGGGGGACCAGGAGACAAGAGGTAGCCAGAGAATGGAAAAGCACCAAGACCACAGAATGTGGCAGGGACGAGTGGCAAGCAGCAATGTGAGCAGGAAGAGAGCCAGGGTGCTGCCGGGAAGGCTGCACACAGCAGAGAGGCGCACAGTGCGGGAGAGCTGAAGGGAGACAGCCCTCCGTGCACAGCCAGAGCATATGCATCTTGTTAATTGGGAGATTTAAAAATTATATTTGATATATAAAATTAATAAAGATGATGAAAAATTAAAACTAAGAACAAGGAAATGGAGGCAGAGAAGTCCTTAACTACATGTGTTTAATGATCATAACAATTTATTATAAAATGCTTAGAGCGAAAGTCGTGCTCATGGGATGAATGATTTTCACGAAATAAAAACAGCTGTGGGGAAATCACAAACTGTAACAGTATCAATAAAACCAATAAAATTAAAATATGTACCTTGAAATATTATTAAGAGAATACATATGAAGTTATCTTTTACGCCATATATAGAGCTCAATTAAAATGTCATTATGATGAAATGGGGTATATTTTGGAAACATTCAGTATCTCACTCTCCTACCACAGGAAGTTTTTAAAGCCTTGGTGTATCTTCACATGCATGCATTTATAAAAGAATCGCTTTGCACCGTCTGTGTTATAACTTGCTATATAGAAGAAGAATAGAAAACACCACATAAATGAGATGAAGGATTCGAGTTTTTATATGAGGCCATCTGTACTTTGACTAGTGGAAGTGGGTATTTGTTAGGAGTAAAAGCCCTGAGTTACACAGGGCACAGACACAAGGCAAAGCTCACATTAGAGTTAGAGAAGAACAAATATATTATTACATACTGTTACCAGCATTGCTAAATTTTTTTTTTTTTTTTTTTCTTAAAGAATTAATCAGCTCAGCACCTGTAGCTCAGCAGCTAGGCGCACCAGCCACATATACTGGGGCTGGTGGGTTCAAACCCAGTTGGGATCTGCCAAACAACAATGACAACTACAACAACAACAACAACAAAATAGCCAGGTGTTGTGGCAGGCACTGTAGTCCCAGCTACTCGGGAGGCTGAGGCAAGAGAATTGCTTAAACCCAAAAGTTTGAGGTTGCTGTGAGTTGTGATGCCACAGCACTCTACCCAGGGCAACATCATGAGATTCTGTCTCAAAAATAAATAAATAAAATAAAAAGAATGAATCAGATTGTACAAGATGGGTGCATTTTGCTTTTCTTCAGTAGTAATATAATAACCTTTAAAGTCATATATGTTTATTGTATCTGAATATTTATGTGTTCAGTTTTTATCTAACTTATAATCTTTAACAAATTTGTAGACTCCATTATTTGTGGAAAAGCATTCTCTCCCTAAATTATTACATAACATGATGTGTAATTCAATTAATAAAATGCTTTGCATTTTTATAGAATCCTTTTTGTTAATCTTTTTATTCCTTATTTCACAGAAATTCCAGGAGATAGGCAGATTTTTTTTTGTTTGTTTGTTTGGCTGGGGCTGGGTTTGATCCTGCTACTTCCGGCATATGGGGCCGGTGCCCTACTCCTTTGAGCCCTACTCCTTGGTGCCACCAAGATAAGCAGATTTAGGACAGTAATCTCCATCTTATATACAAAGAAAGAGAGACATAAAGAAGTTAAATATCTTGATCAAGGTCACAAAATTACTTGACTTCCCAGGACTCCATTCAGTTTCTCTGGATCCTTCTCTGAAATCTTTCTCAGACCTTCCTCCCTCCCATTTCTAGAAGTCCCTGTCACAAAGTGCTGGATAGAGTAATTAGAATGTTGATGCTGGTGGGCTGTGCCTGGGGCTCAGTGGGCAGGGTGCTGGCCCCATATACCAGAGGTGGCAGGTTCAAACCTGACCCCGGCCAAAAACTGCAAAAAAAAGAAGTTGATACTGGAGAAGATGAAGGCAGATAGTCTAACATGGTCAAATTATAACTGCCATTTGTTATGTTCCCATCTTTAAGACCCAGGCGGGATACTTTTCTCATTTCCAAACTGATAAGGTATTAATTTTACACATACTAATATAATTTACTCCTTCAGAAATAATCATTCTATAACATAACAAGCAATCATTACTAAGGGGAAAAAGTCAGCACAAATAAAGCATTTTTATTATAAGAAATAAAAAATCTTTTATTACAAGAAAAAAGGGGAAAAAATGAATAGTGGGATTATAACAGAAGAACTTCAGTGAAAGCACTTGGCTGTAATCTTCATAATGAGAATGTTTCTAATGCATTATATAGATTTTAAGAACATAAGAGGTGGCATATCCTTCTGGACAAAAGACCACATACTGTTCCGGGAATCCTGACCATCTATCACCATAAACACTCTCCTTTTCTGAAGGTTCCAGCTCATGAATTTTTCAATATCGTTCTTTTTCATAATAGTTTTGATTTTTTTGTTCTTTGACTCTCCATTATGCCATTAATATAATCCCACAGAGGCCTTTTCAAGTAGAACAAGAACAGCACTTAATTACCGGAATTAGAAATGACAAACAGTACAGTTTTTACCTAGCTGAGCTCCTCTAAATAGGTCTGTGTGAAATTGGAATACTCTTGAATCTGTGACATTTAACTTTTTACAAAGATTTCTACACATTTTTTAAAAAATTTCTATGAGAATATGGCAACTTTTTTTTCCCCTTTCTAAATGTGGGGCAGTGAGTAATGTAATAAGAGGAGTCACCAGAGCCACAGAAACATTCGCTTTGTCTCCTGATCCCGCTCTAAAGTCATTTTTCATCCCTTAATATCAGTAATAATTTTAGGTAAACAACTTTATCAGTTAGGGCAGTTGGAATTCTTTAGATTTGAGTTATAGAAACTGATTACGACTTATGTATTCTGGAAAGCTTGTTGGAAGAATAATAGGTTGTTGAAGAATCAAGAAAATGATAAACCCAATTGTGAAAAAAAAAAAGGAACAAAGTCAACTCTGAGAGTTCATTCAAATGCCTCATCAAGGACTTTTGCTGGAATGAATACACAGGTCATTTTCTCTATCAATTTCTTTAAGACTCAAAGTACCAACTATGAGAATCTTTTGGCCAAGATTGAGTCACATAGTGTGATCGTTAATTTTAGGTGTCAGCTTGACCCGATTAAGGAATATTTAGACAGCTGGCAAAGCTTATTATTTCAGGGTGTGTCTGTGAGGGGGTCCTGGAGGAGATTGTCATGGAAATTGGTAGATTGAGTTGGGGAGGGGTTGGGGAAGGGTATCCACTCTGAATATGGGCAGGCACCATCCAATCAGTCTGCAGGGGCCCAGATAGAACAAAAAGGCAGAGAAAAAGCAAATTCACCCCTTCTTTCTCCTGGAGCTAAAACACTTCTGACCTGGACATCAGAACTCTAGGTTCCTTATCCTTTAGATTCAGGATCTTGAACAAGAACCTCTGCCTCCACCCTCTTCAACACCATCCTCATACCTTCAGGCTCACATGGAGAGTTTCACCATTGACCTCTGTGGTTCTGAGGCCTTTGCACTTGAACTGAGCCATGCTACCAGCTTGTCTGCTCTTCCAGGTGCCTCTTGTGGGATTTCTTAGCCTCCATAATCATGGTAGCCAACTCCTCTAACAAATCCCCTTTCATCCATCTATCTATCTATCTCCCATTGGTTCTATTTCTCTGGAGAACCTTAACTAAAACATATACCATATCTCAATTAACATTAGTCAGGATATCTTGATTTTCAGTTTTATTTATATAAAATGGGAAAAAGAAATTCTCCTAAATAAAAGCACAGTGCTTTTAGCAAAGCCAGAAGAAATAGACACCAGACAGCAAAGCACAATAGCATAATAACACACAAGCAGCACCATAAATCATAATCCATATTCCTTAAAAAATAATGTCAGAAATGAATTAAAATGCTAGATGCATATAAGTTCCCTTTCTTCCAATTAATGAAGCATGGCCAGATTTCTTGAACTTCATTCTATAGTCACTCTATAGTAGGAAATATTTGGGAAAGCAGAAAATATCCTTTCTTATGACTAGAGTACAACTACTTTGAGGGTTTACTATCCCTCTCAAATTAAACTGTATTCCTTTTCCCTGAAAACATGAACTAAATAAAAGTAAAAGGCAACTTAAAGCCCCTGTGATCTATCTTTATTCACTGGAAGGCATATATTTTAGACAAATTTGTCCGACAACTTGCTCTTCCTGTAAAACTCATTTTAAACAACTAAAATTGCTAATGGTATTATTTCAGGACAAATTCAACTAGTAACTTAAGACAAGCGTTTGAATAGGCTAATGAGGTATGTGTCAGTAAGTCAGGCAGGGATCGGGTGGAGTTCTCACGTAGTGGCAGGGAGTGTTGGTGGGACCACATCACAGTCACCCGAAGGCTTCACGTGCTGAACATGCCAAACGGCTCACTTCATGGATGGCAATGGATGTTGGCCAGACATCCCACCCGGACCTGTCAGTCTGGTGGTCTCTAGAGTAGTGATTTTCAACTGGTGTGCTTTGAGGTGTGCTGCGAAAATTTTTAACGATCATGAATTAAATTACTTTCAAAAGAAGTTCAAAGCACGGTAAAGATATTCTTTTTTATTTTACTCTTTTTTTGATCAACGTAGTTTAAGTGTGCCATGGAAGTTTAACTATAGGTTTGAGTATACCAGGAGATAAAAAAAGGTTGAAAAACACTGTTCTAGATAGTTGAACTTCTTATGTGACAAAGGACTTCTCCCAGAGAACCAGGTAGAAGTTGAATAATCTTTTCTTAATCTCACTCAAAGATGACCCAAATCACTTCTGCAACATTCTTTTAGTTGCAAACAAATCACTACAGCTAGTCCAGATTCAAGTCAAGTGTTATAGAACTCATGTTTTTATTTTTCAATGTCTACGTGTTTATTATTACAAAAGTATATTTGCTTTAGATTTCTTAGTGATTATTGGTTTATTATTATATTATAAAAGTATATTTGCTTTAGATTTCTTAGTGATAAATACCAAAACTTCTTACAAGTGTATACTATGAGATATTTACTATAGTTTCTATTCTAGGATTTTATGGGGAGCAAAACAACTTTCATTACTATATATATGTTTATGGTGATAACTAATTTACATTAAAAAAAATAATACTATAGCCTGTTGGGTTTTGGCTTCTAGCCTTTACCCTTGAACCAATTTTTAAGAAATCATTAAGGTTAAAGCTTCAATTTATTAAAGCAAGAGACCACCTCTGGGGAGGACAGACTTAAAAAGATGTAAAGGTCTTGTTCTTTCAAGCTGTGAACAGCAGTTAACTTTAAGTTTTGGCTCTGCAGGAAGAAAAAAACAAACATGCCTTTTTAGAGTAAGAGTGAGTAAAGTGAGGTCCCAGGTTCACACTGAGGGATATTAAAGAACTTTTTCCCAGACCGGGTTAGTCTTGGAAGAAATGTCTTTTAAATAATAGGCAAAAAGAAAATTTAAAAGATTTGAGAATTAATTCATTGAACATCTCTCAGGGGTTTATTCTAATTCATTCTATAACTCATAGGTTCCATCTTGATCTTGAAACTATTTTGGAAAATTTAAAGTAAAGAAGAGTTTAACAAGTTTTTAGAAAATTTTATTATAATAAATTTTCTGTTACTTTTGTCATAATAGCACAAGCCACTCAGTCCTGCTTTTGTTTTAGAAATACATCTATCCTGATGTATAATATCAGGTACTTTTAACAAAATTTGAATTATCCCTTTCATACATAAGGACAGTCAACATCTTTCATGTTTACCAAATTAACTTATATGAAAATATTTGTCATAGACCAATTCTCTCTAAAGTCCCATGCTATTTGGTGTGTGAGTTCAGATTCCTATGTCTTATTTCGCTTCAATAGTCATAACGGAAACACAATAATTTATAAGACTCTCCATATGTCTGTCTTTAGAGTAGTTTCTATATTTCTGGAAGCTGCCAGTAATTGATGGCACTGTTGTTTATTAACATAGCTAGGAAAAGTAAGTAGATTTTATTTCTAGCATAGACCACTGATGGTTCCAGTTTTCTGCTTTTCAAAGTAATCATTATACCTGAAGGAGCTTCTTGAGACAGAAAAATAATCAGGCCAGGATGAAACGCTAACTAACATCCAGAAGAACAAAGAAAAAGTAGAAGATAGCCTCGGTCTTTGACATCTTTTAATAGTCAAATCAATGCCTGTTTATGTTTGAACTCTTTCACATATGAGATAAATGAATCTCTATTTAGTAAAATGACTTTCTGATGAATATTGTGTTACTTGAAGCAAAATGTATAGGAGTGATGGCATTTAATTGCAATATTTTAGGCAGTCATTAAAACAAAAGAATTCTATGTGCTTACCTTGAATACAGGGTCTAATCATGTTATCTGTTGGTGAGAGATGTTTAGAGTCACCTCCATTTCTGTACAGGTAGACCATATTTAGAAAAAAGTTATTTGGGTCAATGTATCTATGGATGGACTTAGAGGGCTAGAGCCAGATTGGGATGAAGAAGAAGCATTATGGTAAAAAGGGGGGCTATCCTGAGCTCCTTTAAGATTTTCTTTATTTTAAGAAGGTCTGAGGTTCAGGTTCATGCCATCAGTACGTAATCATATCCTAGACATGGAATCATGTTATGATCCATGCAGGAAAAACGTGGCATTCTCTTGCTCCCACGTACTTTTCCGTGCATAGCATTGGGATTGCACAAGCATATGCATTCTTCTGTCCCTTCATTCTCAGAGTATCGATTGACACCCTCTATGTGCTCTGGCGCTCACATGGACTAGCCAAAGTCTTCTACTATTGGATATATCCACAGAGTCATGTATAAATCCTACAGACACATAGAGGAAAAAGGACTTTCCTGAGTAGGTTAGGGAAAGTTCCACGGGGCTTCACAAGAAATGTCACTAGGCACAGAAAGGACAGATGAGGATGCCTGGCAGAGTAAGTGTACCTCAAGTCACAGAGTTAAGAGAACATTTTGCATACAAGGACAAAAAGGCATCTAACATGTATAAAATCCAAATGTGAAGTAGCCATGGGAGAGAAGCATTGAATGGTAAGAAGATTCTGGAATGGCACACTGACAATTTTAAACTTTTAGATACAAAGTATTTAAATTTTGATTCGAATTTAAAGAGACTCACAGAAGAATTTTGAATGGTGACATTAAAGAATGAAATATACATACTAGTAATAGGAAAAAAATAACCCTAGCAGAAATTTGACTTAGAAGAAAATACTCTTACATCCACTTTTGTCTCCTAAAAATGTCCTAGGATCATTTTTTTTTTTTCCAAGAGATTACCTAAATTTCTTCTCCTCCTTCATTCGTACATTTGGTCCTCTGATTACTAAACAAAAAATCCTGATTTCTTCAGCCATTCCCTCCAGTAGTGTGATAGTTGCTTCTTCCCATAGACTTTCTCTCCCTGTAAAACCTCTGCTACTCAAAAACCAGCTTTCCTAAAGAAACCAAGAACTTTTGTCATCTTCGAGCATTTTTAAGCATTTTTAACAAATTGAACCCAAAAATAAAAGCAATAACGGTCGTTGAATATTCAAAACAGTGAACTTTTTTTCCACATTATGATTATATTTAAAGCCTCCTTGAGTCCATGATAATCTTGCATTTGCTAAATTATGTTAGACTACTAAAAGCCCTTGTTACCGTAATCATGCTCCATGCAAATCTCCTGTCCTCTGACCTGTTTAAGAGGAGGCCCTGTCTCCACTTAGCACCAAGACTGATGCAACTCACCAGGTACCCAGGCATGTCATCCCTTGTCTTCCCCATTTCATTAAGTACAGATACTCATCACAGGAAGACTAGCTAATGTAGAAAAGAGCACCACTTTTATTTCAGTTTCATTTTCCCTCATTTGGTCTTCCTTCAATCCTAGAGAGAATAGGAATAGCATAAAGAGAACAAAAGAGATTCCAAAGAGCTGGATGAATTTGCCATAAATGGGCAAATTTATATGAACAGAACCCTAGTGGGGATTCCTTCAGCAGAGTGTCATCTTCATTTTTATGGGAATTAGCATAATTTAGTGGATTATGTTCAGGTTGACTGACAGTCATTGTGGCTGTGCGTGAATATTGCTGACAGATCATCATAGCAGAACATGATATAATGGAAAGAACCTGTCACCCGAGAGTCAGAAGGCCTTTGTTCCATCCCAGATCTGACACAAACTTTCTAAGAAAACTGAAGGAGCTGCTTTAACCCCCAGCCCTGTGCCTCAGGTGTATCATAGATGAAATAGAGTCCACCAGTTAAGTTCAAAGATCCAGTCCTTTCGTCCTCTAACACCAAATTATTCTTTCACAACCCTGTAAATTAGACCTATAAACTCAGAGATATAATTATTTTCACTCTAGTTCATTTTTGAAATCATAATAACAAGTTATTTAAGCCAAAAAACATCACTAAGCCAACTAGCTGTAGAGAGACCACACCTAAAATTTACAAAAGCACATAGGAGACCTCACCCAAAATTTACAAAGACACACCTTATTTATTCTGGAATCAATTATTTAATGTCTAGCCATGCTGTATGCAGAGTGTTACTGCACATTTTAGTACAATGTTATTCTCAGAAACATTAATGGAGCAAGAAAGAACGTAGAAAAGTAGGCAAATAACATAGAAAACCACCACACACAGAGCGAGTAAGATCCTTTTACATTCACCTGGAGGTGAATTTGGTTCTTCCACCATGACTTTCTCAACTTGCACAGGAAAACAGCTGCAGCTCCGCGCCGAGGATGACAGACAGAATGTATTGTCTCCTGATCGTCTCGGCTATCTCTGCACAGCAAGATCTCTGCTACAGCCCTCTCTAGAGCTTGGCAAGTCCCCTCTCCAAGGACATGAAACTCTCCCAAAGCTTTTTGCACTTGTGACCTCAGATTGAGGTCTTTGGTAAAAGGGAAGTTGGTTGTTTAGTAAAAAGACTCAGGCTAATTGAAGTATTACAAAATACAACATCTACATGATCAAAAGCGGTAAGTACATTTCCATAAGGTCTTCACTAAGTTGTCCCAGTTTTGGCAGACAAACATTCAACTACCTTAGCAACTAACGGATCAATTGTGGTTAGGGACAGTTAACTTTTTGTTTTTAAATTGATGTGAAGCTTTTTATTCTGAAGAATATGTAATAATTCTAGATTTTTTTTCAAGTATAAAAACCACATAAAAGTAGTCACAAGGACTGTCATAGTTCCTTCTAATCCGTTTCTCTCTGCTCATTCATTTCTATTTTTGTATGTGTACACAGGTGTGATATATACATTACATACAATTGACATATACACTTTCCTGTATGCCCTTAATATTTAATATTATGTTATAAGCTTTTCTCAATATCTTAAAATATTTACTATAAACATAGATTTAGAAGTTGATATATTAGAACATAGTCTATTATGGTAATAGCACCAAATTAAACATTTTTTTTGTATTACTAGGATAAAATATGATAATTAAGAGAGTTTCTAAAAGCTTCTTCCTATTACTCAAATAGAATGTATTTTCAAAGAAATATGCAATTCAAAAT
Organism: Loris lydekkerianus; assembly: GCA_963574355.1. NCBI lineage: Eukaryota > Metazoa > Chordata > Mammalia > Primates > Lorisidae > Loris > Loris lydekkerianus. Next base: position 16,162 of record CAUYPK010099579.1, on the reverse strand, counting down.
AATATTAAAAGGTAAAATTACTATATCTTAAATGGAACAAGAAATACCTATAATATAGTACAATACTTATCACACAGATCAGTTTCTTAGAGATGCTGTAACAAAGTAGTACAAACTTGGTCACTTAAATGACATAATTTCATTATCTCAGAGTTCTGAGGCTATAAGTTCAAAGTCAAGATGTTAGTTGAGCCACACGCCCTGTGAAAACTATAGAGGAGAAGTCTTCCTTGTCTTTTCCAGCTTCTGGCATTTGTTTGTAATCCTTGACAACACACTCCCCCCGGTACCGTCCCCAGCCTCTGTCATCACTGGGCAGTCATACCCCAGTCTATCTTTTCTGATGTTATAAAGACAACAGTCATGTTATTAGATTAGATTAAGTATTTGCTCCCAATGACTTGATCTTAACTAATCAAGTTTGTCTGAAGTCTAGGGTTTAGGATATCAATATATCTTTTTCAAGGGACACAATTTAATCCATACATATAACTTAGAAAATGCCCTTGCTATTTCTGTGTGTGCTCACACTATTCCCTGCCTTGGAAGTCTTTTACTCTTTCTTCATATCTTCACTCTTTCTTCTTCTCCAACAGTTAATTTATAGGGCTACACCTGGTGACTACAAGCACTATTCTTCAAGGGCCTATGAAGAGCCAGGAACACTAGCAATAGAGCACTTTATGTGGATTACAACTTCCGCCTACCCAGCTCTTTTCTTCTGAATTCCACTGCATTCATTGTTATCACAATTTATATTTTCCTATATTTTCAGTCATATGTTTTGTCTTGAAAATTAGATTGTAAATTTTGCAATGGCAGAGATTGGGTTTCTGTTTTTCATTTCTGCCAATGCATATATAAATGAAATGTGTGATGACCCAATACATGAAGAAAGGAATGTAAAAAGGAGTGAAAGACAAGTCCCATGCAGGACTGTACCTTAGGGTCTCTGTGAGTTCTTGCTTCTCGGTAATGTGGCTTCCCCAAGAATCACTTCTCTCTGGTTTTATTTTCCATCCCTCCCGCCATCCTGCCTCATTCACATTCAAACATGCTTGAAGATCTTCCACCTTTAAAATATTTCCCTTGCTGCCATATATCCACTGCTAACATCTATCACTTTGCTATTCTTCCCGGTCAAGCAAAAACAGATTATTCTGGCTTCCACATTTCCTTAAAGTGAAAATTATTTTATATAATATGTAAAATACAACAGGTAATAACTGTCAAAGTTAAGACCTTATGCTGCATGCTGTAATCTGCTTGCTTTGATTTGTCCACATTATATTAGGTATTTATTTGATTACATTTTGATGGCTCCCAGCTAAATATATGTGAGTCATACAAAAGCTTGGAGATACACAAAAATCAAGAAACATAAAGTCTGTGCAGGTAGAAACCAATTAAGCCTTCCCAGCTACACCAGTAAGCTGAGCAAGTAGAAATTTTCCCCGGGGGAACCAGAAAGGACACTGTCAACTGTGTTTCTTGGAAGGGAAGTAATGGGACTTAACACAGTTTATGTTAAAGCTTTCATAATGACCTACATAGACCACAAATTCAGGGCTTTGCTTATCTTGTTTATCATTAAACAAACAGAAGCAATCCTGAGACAATAAATATTTATTGAACAAATAATTAAATAAAAATTTCCCTCATTAGACTATAAACTGAATGAGGGAGGGACCATATTTTTAATCACTGATATATCTCTGGTATCAAGCACTTAGGAGTAGCCAAGAAATAGTTATTGAGTAAAGGAGAACTTACATGACATTCATTGAAAATATTCAGCACACATCATAATTTTGCCTACTTTTAAACACTGACAAAAAAAAAATACTATAAAAGATGAAATGAGTTATCTTTGCCTTCTAGAAAGAAAAGCATCTAAACATAATAGATTCATAATAGATATCTAAACATAATGTTCTATTCTTTATAATAGATTATAAAAATCTCTCTTGAATTTAAAAAAAAAAAAACAGTTAAAAGGACTTTGTAGAGTTAGTCAAGCAAATATATCTCTCGTTTGGTTTTTAAGATGTGTGAAAATTCTATTTTGTAAACTATGAAGAAGATATTAAGGGCTTTTAAACTGGAAAATTTTACTATCTCTGGATAAATAAAGGCCTCCCGTATTAACAGAGTTAAAATTTGTAAGTGCTTTTAAAAACAAGGCAGCCTCCAATTTTACAAACAACATACAGGCACAAGCACATAGAGTAAGGTGTTAAATTTCATGCTCATGGTCAAATCTCATGTCCAATAAACTCGCCTGTGTATCCTCTGGGTTCCTATCTTTATCTGTGCCTTGAGGTATTGGTCATGGCTGGAGTGCTATCCTTCAGGGATCCAATCTAGAATAATAAATGAAAGGAAATGGGACATGATACACACCCTAGAAAATTCAAGTTCATCCATGCTGTTGTTATAGGAAAATAACTACAGGCTTCCTAATTGCTTTACAACTTCAGGGACACCTGCCAATTATAATTAAAGAATCAAAGACTAAATATTCCATAAATCTTAATAAGGAACCATGGAAAACAGAAGTCAGCAGGAAATATAAGTTACAGTTTTTCCCAAGAGTTCAATGAAATCTCTCTGTCCAGGCCACTTAATATTATGTACAAACCATAAATCCGTAATAAGTATATTACCTAGTGTAAAAGGCAATATCTCTTTGTCAACACATATTTTACTACAGGGTGTCAGAGACACACTATATTTTAGGATAAATTATTGTCAGATAGCAATTTTTCTTTCTAATTTCATATTACTATGCCAACCAGTATAGTTTCCTACAAACCTGGAAAAACTATTTTTCTGATAGCTTATATTTCTAAGGAAGGAAAGAGAAAGGGGAAAGGCCTTATATCACTATATTCAGCCTTGCATATTAATTTTCTTGTTTTTATGAGAAACTCACATTATTTACCTCTGTTAATTTCATCAACTTCATTCCTTTCTGAAACACATCAACCATTAATGTGTCTTGGCAGGGGATTCAGATCCTTCCTCCACCTGCAGAACTCACCAGATTTTCACTCTGTGATATGTGAGTAGCACTTGTCTTAACTTAAGATGACGTAACAGAGGGTCATACAAAGAGCATGGGATGTGGAAGAAGACAGATCTGACTTGCATCCTGGTTCTGCCTAAAGTTGAACAAATTAAGAAACTTCTCCTGGACAAATCTGCTCCATCTTCAAGGCCTTCACATCTGCTGTTCGTCTGCCTCTTAACCCCTCTTTACTCTTAGATCTTTACATCATCTAGTACCTTCCTCCTCTTCTTCTTTTTTTTTTTTTGAGACAGAGTCTAACACTGTTGTAGTGGCATAATCACAGCTCACTACAGCCTCCAAGTCCTAGCAATCCTCCTACCTCAACCTCCTGAGCTGCTGGGACGACAGGCGTGCACCGCCATGCCCAGCCAATCATTCAGTGTCTCCTTAAGACTCGTTTCCCTCACTACCTCCAGTGTCTCGCCATCCACTATTGTGTTACTTAACTGTCTAAAATTCCTTTGTTTGGTCTATCCAGGCTTATTATCCTATTATGAAAATCAATGGTTCTCTACTAGGAACAATTTGGTCTCCTAGCAGATATTTGGCAATGCCTGTAGACATTTTTTGATTATCACAACTTGGGTGGGGTGCTATCAGCTTCTAGTGACTACAGGTCAGGGATGCTGTTATATATCCTGCAAATGTACAAGATAGCTCCCATGACAAAGAGTTATCTGTCTTAAAATGCCAATAGTGTTAAGGTTGAGAAGTCCTGACGTAAATGCATAAGCACAACAACCCTGTCTGTTTAAAGTTGCTGAATTCCCAATTACTCGAACATTGGCTGGTATAGAATAGCCTCATGAAAATATCTGTAGAATGAACTTACATGGAGAAATTGGGAGACATCAATAGGAAGGGAACAGAAAGCTACTAGCAGAGCCGTGTGCTACTAGCAGAGCTGTGAGTTTCCTCTCTCTCTCACATTCTCACATTGAATTCTCAGGGAGACTCTAACACATGAGTTCATAATAGTAGTAACAGTAGCCTGGATTCCTCCCTATTTGCTTGAACTTCTACTTATGCTTCAAACTCAGGCAACTGTAAATTCATACGGATAGTCAGACACAATGTCCTACTTCCTGATCCCACTTTGTGTTTATGACTGATAGTAGCTAATATGTTCCTCCTGACTCAAGCAGCCTGGAAATCGCAGGTAACTTGCACTATCCTTGATAACTCCAAGATCTCTTTTCACCACTGTATGGCATCATCATTCTTTAATAACTTTTTTTTTTTCTAAGAGTAATACAAAAATGATATCAGCATGTCATAGAAATTTATCTCTATCAGATTGTGGTAATGTGTAAAATGACGTCTGTATTTATGGATCCTGTCTCTGCAATCTACCCTCCTTCTATAATCACCTGTCAATTTATTTCATCCAATTAGGTGTTTACCTTTCCTGACATTTATATTGGCAAGTGGATTAATACTATGTGTGACTTTGGTATAAGAAATCAGCAAAGTATTTTTAATTTAAGCTATCATCTGTTGCTACTGGAAACTGCCTCAGAAAAATATAAAATACCAATAGATCATTATATATCTAATGTAACAGTTCTGATAGTCAGGGTAAGCTGAGTTCAAATGCACATACCTGTACACCCTTATTATTGTATAATTAAATGACTAATAGCATAAATATAAGTTTTAGGCATGTAGTGAGCAGGTAAAAATATATTTTGGGCCTGCACAATAAACTTTTGGAATTCTGTGTTGAATTGATCTACTGTGTAATGCTTGTTTCTCTCTTTGTTCCTAATGGCTTCTCAATAAGTAAAACACATTAAATAATGTTTTAAGTCTGTGTATTATTCATATTTATAACCTATAGAAATGTAATCTTACATTTACTTTCTTCCTTTAATTAAGCAATTAAACTATATGACGATGCTTCGTGGTAGAACCATTAATCAAGGTATTACAACAAAATTGTGGTTCTGAGTAATTTTAAGAACCATATTAGAACTGAAACAGAAAGTTGTATACATTTCAAAGATTTTATCTTTCTTACTAAGTGATCTGTTTATTCCACTGCAGTTACTATTTCGACACCATTTTTGAATGACTCCTTGGCATAATCAGATCTATCTCCTCAGCTGATTTTGGTAATAGCTTAGGCTTTAGAATTAGCCCAAATACCTTGGAAATTGGTGAATATGTGAATAATTCAGGTATATAATACTTGTTTTGAGCTGGGCATGGTGGTTCACGCCTGTAATCCTAGCACTCTGGGAGGCTGAGGAGGGTGGATCTTGAGCTTAGGAGTTATAGACCAGCCTGAGCAACAGCAAGACCCTATGTCTACTAAAAATAGAAAAGTTAGCCAGATGTTGTGGCAGGTACCTATAGTCCCAGCTACTTTGGAGGCTGATGCAAGAGGATCTCTTGAGCCCAAGAGTTTGAGGTTGCTATCAGCTATGACACCATAGCAATCTACCCAGGGCAACGGAGTGAGGCTCTATTTTTTTTTTTTTAATTATTTTGTTTTAAAAGTAAAAGTTAAGGATATTTAATAATTAAACTGGTTTTCATACATGTCTTAAGAAATGTTCTAAGAATAAGTTCACAGGAAGACTTCCAAAAATTCATCCCATTCCTGACATAGTCTCCTAAAGGGACTTCTTATATATGCAAATACTATGAAGAAAAGAAAGTTTTGGTAGTTTTGCCTGAGAAAGACTCTTACTATACATCTATTAAATAGCTGTTAAGAATGAAACCACTGTGGTAAATGGTAAAGTTTTAAAAAATGAAAAAGGATTTTCAAGGAGCTTAGTAGCAAATAGACAGAAATACAAAGGTAAGAAATGAATAAATAGCCAAGTGCAGAGGCCGTTTGAGCTAAATATGACATGTGTGGCCACTTTTTGCCAATAGTACAGTAGATGGTCAAAAGACCCTATTCCAAGAATTCTATTATATAAACAATATAATGTGATAAAGAATAACATTAATAATATATTTGAATTATTTTAGTCCTATAGATATGATGTTAATGGAGTAATACAAGTCTAGTTAAAAAGCATGTTATAAATTACATAGAAGATATAAATATTACTAGCTTTGTATTTGGGTCAAATTTTGAGTTCATTAATATAGGTGACAGAAGGGACTTCCTTACAGTATGCGGGTGAACACTGTACAACCTTGCACTAAAAATATCAACCTCACAAGCGTACCTATGCCTTTTCCTTGTTTCTTTCAAGAAAATAATGTTATCACCAGTGTGAGCTTTGCTTATCCAAAGTTTAAATTATAAAAGTTTCCCTTTGTTTACTTGGAACTAACTTTTATTCTTCTGGACACAACATTGGTCATATTTTATATCTGAGGAAATTTCTAATTAAACAAAAACTTCTGTGACAAACTCTAAAAGAAAATCAGTGTAGTCACATGAACTCACAAATTGAACAGCAAAAAGTCACGGGTGTGTTTCAAAGAGCCAAAAACACCATCCAGTGACTCAAGAGGAAAATAAGTGGATTAGAAAGAGAAACTTGTGTGAAGACAAGGCAGCTTGAATAAATTTGAAATACAACAGAGTGAAGAGCTGTGTTTCTCTATTTTATAAAGCACACGGAGGAATAAAAAAAAGAGAGGCGTGTCAGTGATTCTTTGGTTCTACATGGTCACCCCAGCCTCGTGCCATATCCTATCCAGGATGAGCTAATGAGCCTGGAGCTCATGAGATTACACAGTAAATTGAGTGATAGCTGCTTAACTCAGTAGAAAAGAGCACTTTTATTACATGATATCACCAGGCTTTTATGGTGAGCTTTACGAGATCTCACGTGGTGATTTACAATTATTCTGTGTCACCAGTGTGGCACTACTGTTGCATTGTTTTGGCTATTAAAGTAACTGCCTCCTGAGCCAATTTGTGAAGAAGACAATTCACAAAGCGCCAGTGCTTCGTACTGTAAAAATAGATGCTAGAGATAATTGGGCAAGGTGGTGACATGTCACTTGTGTGCAGTTCATTAATTAACTGCTTGAAACTGCTATAAAATAATAGCCATGTCATCAGGATAAAAGTACAAGAGTGCAAAGGAAATAAAACTTCCTAAGTAAGAAGGCAGACAGAAGTAGCTATTACGAAGACAACTCGGATGTTCCCCTTCCCTTTTAGTACCCATTCTTATTTCCCTGTAGTTACAAACCTGTGCTTCAACTTTCCTTATTATTACTTGTTAGTGTTTATTGTGTGCTAGATGATGCATGCGATTTATGTTCCCCTCCGATCTGGGGAAGCTGCTGGATTGTTTACTAAAAGAGCTTAGGGATCGTTGCCAGAGACAGAGCAATACCCGGTGATTTTCCTTCCACAATTCAGAAACAAGGTTCATATTAAAGACATTCATGAATTTGTCACCAATGGGATTTCTCTTTTCAGCAGCAACCAGAACTTTAGTAGGTCCAGCTGTGAGTCAGGAAATAAACCTACGTAATGGGAACAAATTGGCCAATAATAAACATCTATGCAAATATGATGACCTACGCAATAGGAACGAGTTGGCCAATAATAAACGTCTATGCAAAAATGCTACATTTTTTAAAAATGCATCAAGAGGCCTGCTACTATTATTTCATAACAAAACTGGTTAATTGGCAACTGCATCAAGAGATATTGCCAGAACTTTAGGTCAAAATGTGGTCAGCAGAAAGTATTAGAATAATAACTCTCCACATAGCACACCAATAACTATGTTTTTGTGCCTTTGGGTTGCCAACTTCATGGTGACCTTCAACCTCAAGTTGTAAGACTGACTTAGCAATTGAAGAACTATATTTTGGGTAACTTGGCTGAATATGCCTCTGGCTTTAAAGAAAAAATAGTGCAATGCCATTCACACTACATGTAGCCTAGAAAAATACAGAAGTGAGTACATAAAGATATTAAGTTTATTTCGCTATGAGGATTCCCTCTCTATAGCAATAATGAAAAAACTGGGTCACCTCACAATGGTAATTTTCTCAGAATTATGGTACACTCGAGTCAATTTGATCTCCTTTTAGCTGCACATTTAGCTAAGGAGGGCAGTGCTAAAAGAGGCAACCCATCATCCTTATCACTGCGCGTAAGGGACAAGGTTCCTACAGAAGGGCCTCCAAGGTCCTGTCAGTGATTGTTAAAGGGCTTAGGCTGATGAAATATTTTCTGTCAGAGCTTATTCCACACCTGACATTTCTCATATTTGATCTGTTAATGGTTATTGCCCACTATGCTGGTTTCAAAGGTCAGATTCATAAAAAGGTTATATCTCTACCAATGGAGCCCTTCCTTAAGAACTTTGTTCAAATAGGTGTTGTAAGCCACACTGACAGCCACTGATTCTTGCCAGGAGCACACAGATGTGATGGCCCATTCCCAAAGATCATTTGTTTCCTTCTGTGCATCTTTCTAGAAATATTAACAGTTATTATCAAAAAAAAAATTCTTTAACACTGAATGACTTTCTTTTAATATTTAAAAAAATATTTTTTAATTTGTTTATTAAGTATAATAAATTCTGAAATGGTATTAGCAAGAAATTATAATATCATTGATAGATATTTGCTTTAGGTATTATATTACTCTGAAAACTATGCATTTGCTAATAATAAAAACCAACAAGTTTTGCTCAAGAGGTAACTTTTAAGTCCAGAAAACAAGAATAGGTAGAAAAATCAAAGGACATGGATGTAACCAGAGTCAAGGAATTGAATCCTACCAAGACTTCTCAGGTCCCAGTCTCTAAGCTCTAATCTTCATTCTTCATCCTTTCTGATCTTCATTCTTTCTCAACTCAGGCCATCTTCTTCAATATAGTCTTTGTTTTCCTCTTGGGAAAAGGCAAAACACTCTCCTTTCTAATCTTAAAAAACTGGAAAGACTCTGACAGGTCCAACTTGAGTCTGTTACTCCTTGACCAATGAACCAGGGAATCAGGATAATCTATGAATGTAGATTATCTTGAACCAGATGAACTTGGGTGAAAGGTGACAGCAGTTTCCAAAAGGAAGTGAGGGGCAGGGAAAGGAAGAACAGGAAGAACCTGTTTACAAAAGAAGAGAAGAAACTATTCTCCAAGTACATATGTTAAAAATTTCACTGGAAACATTACCTGAAAGTCAAAACACTATTTCCCAAACCCAAATATATTTCATACCTTCTCCTAAAATCTATATCTTTCATAAAAGAACAGGTAAATATGGGAAGTACTATCAAACCAAAATATGTATAGTGTGTGTTGATTTTTATGCATATATGTGTACAGTCAGAATTGAAAATGCCATTGACTTTGTGAAGTTTATATTCTAAAGAAGATATTCACATGATAAAGCAATAAATTAAAATAATATGATATCAACAGTATCGAGAAAAATAAAAAAGGGAAGGGGTGGGCAGGAAGGAATGAGAGAGTTAGTTGCTATAGGGTGCTTGGACAAGAGTTATGAAGGTGCCTTTGATTTGAGACCTGAAGGGAACAAATAAGTCATGCATGTGTCTCTGAGAAGAATCAAATATTCTTCAACATAAAATTTACTGTAACAAATAAGATATGATTCCTGATATGAGGAATAATGAAAAAAATTATTGACCTAAGACCTACCTTTAAGTTATAAAATATAGAATCTTAGGTAAGTATTTTATTTGGGGTGTTAATTTTCCCATCAGCAAAATAAACACATTATTCTGCTTTCCCCAAAGCCTTAGGATTCTTGATTTGATGCAATTGTTTTCTTGGTACTTACTTCAGAGACAGCTGCTAAGCAGTTTCTATGTGAGCCCAAACGGCCTATCTCTTGGTCGGACTAGCTAAATAGCTTCCTAGCTTGTGCCGCAGTTCCTTTCCATTTCCCCTGTGCATGCTACTATCAAGGCATAAGTCAGGTTATATCCTGGGCTCAAAGCCTTCAATGGCTTCCATTATTTTATTTTATTTTATTTTATTATTACTTTTTTTTTTGAGACAGAGTCTCACTCTGTCACCCTGGCTAGAGTGCCCTGACGTCATAGCTCAAAACAACCTCACAGTCTTAGGTTCAAGAGATCCTCCTCCCTCAGCCTCCCAAGCAGTAGGGACTATAGGCACTCACCCCAACACCAGGTAGTTTTTCTATTTTTTAGTAGAGATGGGGTCTTAGCATTGCTTAGGCTGATCCCAAACTCCAGAGCTCAAGCAATCCACTCACCTCAGCCTCCCAGAGTTCTGGGATTACAGGTGTGAGCCACCATGCCTGGCTACTTCCATTTTACTCCAGTGAGTGAAAACCCAATTTCCTCAAGGCCTCCATGAGCCGAGACATAAAGCTTCTCTGTTAGGGACTGAGTTGTGTTCTCCCAAAATTCACATATTGAACACCTCTTCCCCCACTACCTCAGAATGTCACCATATTTGGAGGTAGGGCCTTTATTTATTTATTTTTTTATTAAATCATAAACACAAAGATCATATATACATTAATGCATTTATGGAGTACAATATGCTGAATTCATATAGAATTAGGAACACTTACATCACACTGGTTAATATATACTTCATCTCATTTACTTAATTATTATGTTAAGTTACTCTACACTAATAGATCCGACATGCACCCTTGCCTTATGCACCATAGGTATGACCCCACCATTCACACTCCCTCGATTTGGCCTCCCTCCTATCCTTCCCTCCTCCCTCCTTCATCTTGGGCCATAGTTGTGATCTATTCTTCATATGAAAGTGTGAGTGATTGTAAATTGGTTTCATAGTAGTACTGAGTACTTTGGATATTTTTCCTTCCATTCTTGAGATACTTTACTAAGTAGGATATGTTCCAGCTACATCCATATCCTTTAAAGAAGTAATTCAGTTAAAACAGGGTTGTGAGAGTGGGCCCTCATCCAGTGTGACTGGTGCCTTATCAGAAGAGGAGATGAGGACACACATAATACAGACCAAGGGACCAGCAGGTGGCCATCTGCAAGCCAAGGAGAAAATCGTAGGAAGAAACCAAACCTGCCAATATATTGATCACAAAGTTCTAGCCTCTAGAACAGGGAAAAAATAACTTCTTGTTGTTCATCCCCTGGTTGGTAGTCTTCGCTGTGGCAGCTTTCATGTACTCTCTAATATTATTTTCTACTTTCCTGATAGCCTTGAACACCTCAGACACGGTCCCAACTTCAGGCCTTTACACTGCTTATTTCCTCTGCCTTAAATATTATCCTCACCCTCTTACATTCTTCAAGTTTTACTCGTGGCTTTTTTTTCAATGTAGCCCTCCTTGACCACCTCCATTAAATAGAAACACATTGCCCACTACACCATCACACTTTTAATTCCATTTACCCTGCTCCTTTGTTTCCTATAGCACTTTATCACTTCTAATATGTAGCTGAGTCATTTTTATTTTATCACTTCTGGCCTCTCTCCACTACCAGGCAAACTCTGTGAGGTAGGGATGGTCACTGGCTCACTGACAGACCTTTGTAGCCCACACCTGTGACAAGCACATAGCAGATGTTCAAGCAACATTTGTTAAATGGATAAAATGGAAATAATAAACTGGATGGCAATTTATTGATTACTTAGTCCAATTACTTTTTATTAAAATCAAATTTACATTTAATTCACTTTAGCTAATGAAATATGCAGCAATTATTTCTAGAGAGTTAACATTGATCTACTTGTAATAAATATTACCTTTTGTCCATTGAAAATTACTAACTAAAATATGCTATTTTCTTATTTGTCAATAATCCATAGACCCAGTTTACTACGACTTTGAATTCCATTTTCATCAGTCAGGGTACATGAAGGGTGATAACAAACATCTCCTAATTTCCATTAACTTAAGACTATCAAGGATTGTGATGTTGGCTTTCAACTGCTCACTTCATAGTGCACAGTGAATGAGGTTGAGCGCAAAGAAACTGTGGCTTCCAGGACCCTGGTCTCGTCCATCTAGTGGGTTTGTCCTTCACCAAGTCCTAAGAGCAAGGAAAGAAGAGTGTAGAGAACTTGAAAGAGGATTCAAGCCAAGAACTGGAAATGGCACTCGGTTCCATCCCATTGGCCACAGTAGTTATTTGGTCTCACCTGCATGAAAGGCAATTGTACAAAGTGCCAAGGTAGCACAGATATTGGCAAACACTTGTCTTATGTTAATATTTAACTATTTTCTGCCACTGGAAAGACCAAGATGAGGCCACTACAATGGTGCTGCACCAAATTACAAAGATAACCTTTGGTTTACATCATGACTTGAGACCAAAAACAAAAAACCTGGGAGGTTCTGCTAATCTCTTACTTTTGCTGTTTTGATTAGCCTTATTTGTATGTAAACAGTTCACCAGAATGTTAAATATATTCATCTCTATGTACACTTAAAAAAGACTCCAGTGGCTAGGCGTGGTAGTTCATGTCTGTAATCCTCGCACTTTGGGAGGCTGGGGGTAGTGGGGAAGGAGCACCTGAGCTCAAGAGTTCAAGACCAGCCTGAGCAAGAGTGACACCCATCCCTAGTCTGGCATTGTGGCGGACACCTATAATCCCACTACTTTAGAGGCTGAGGGAAAAGGATTACTTGAGCCCACAAGTTTGAGGTTGCTGTGAGCTGTGATGTCATAGCACTCTACCAGGGCAGCAAAGAGAGAATCTGTCTCAAAAAATTAATTAATTAGTTAATTAATTAATCAAACTCCCAATGGAAACTATTTTATATATGTTCACCCCTAGTTTTACCTAAACTTTTACCGTGAATGCAAATAGTTAAATCTCTGTTGTACATTAGAGGGCTTTTGAGACCACAGAGGACAATTTGAAGTGTTGATCTTAATAGCTAACCCCAAATTAGTTACTAGACTGAGAAGAGTAAATCCTGAACTGACACCTTTTCATGTTAAGTAATTTGCTACTAATAATAAATTTTACACAATTAACTGTTTACAGAATTAACTGTTTGTTTACTTAAAGATAGTCATTTCTAGGCTTAGAACATGTACACCGGTGTACTGAGCAGTTACAGACTTTTTTTAAATTAAGACTTGATTTTCTGGGCTTTAATATTTTATGATCTACATGAATTGAAAAATACGTGATATTTTTAGCTTCTGATGGAAAAAAACATGAATTTAGGAGCAAGACCGAGTGTTGAACCCTAGTGCTAACACTTACTAATTGCATGAGTTTGGTAAATCACTTAACTCTCCAAAACTTAGTTTCCTCATCTGTGAAACAGAGAATAATAATTCTTACCTCGTATGGATGTTACATGTTGTTAGAATTAAAAATGAGAGCAACAGTTCCATTCTTGCCCCATATTAGCCCCTGACTATACTATAGCACTTATTATTTCTCTTTATGGTAATACATTTTAAGGGCCAAAATAAGTTGCAGATAGTAGCTGAAATGAAAGTTAAGAGATATGGCAAATAAAATGTGAGCTGAAATATGGGTAAGGAAGTTTGGGGGAGGGCTTGAGTTGAACTTTAAATTATTGGTAGTCTTTGGATGGAAAAGGCAGGGACACAGATTTCGTTTCAGAAGTGAATATGTGCTATGCAGAGTACAAACGGAACAACCTGGCTAATGACACAGACGTTGACACATTCAGGGCATACATGCATTTAGCTTGCTTACTGTCTTGCTCTTACGTATTCTTTAAGATGACTATCCAAATTGTCAATGTTCAAATTCACAAAAAGTACAGTTTAAAAACAATGTTCAGTAAGTATTGACTAAGAAAAATATTTTATAAAACTATTACTTAAACATTTCTGTAATAATAAAAGTCAAAAAGACTGGTATAATAAGAACAATTCAATAATAATTAATTTTTAAGTACTGTCCAGGTTAACATTTATAATTTGTAGAATATTTAAAATTAAATAGTGACCAAATTTATGTTTAAGTGGACACACCTATAACTCTGAGTCTAAATATTCAAAAGCAAATTATGTAATCAAAATGTATGTAACCTCATAATCTAAAAATGTAAAAAAAAAATCTGTTTAAAACATCAATATAGGAAAAACTATAAAGTTCCATCATATTTTAGCTATGGTGGCTAAAGATTACTCACTGTAGTAGTGTGAATTATTTTGTCTGTGATTCTTCATTAATCCTAAACCAGAAAGACGATAAATAAGAAAATAGATCAAATATGATATGACTTCCCCTTTCATGACATTAAAGAGACAACCTGTGTTTCAGAGATGAGAAACACGTGAAAATACTTTTTTTTCTCTGACATTGTATTTCAGAAATTATTCTGATTAAAAGAAACAAACAAAAAGAATAAACAAGCCTATAAACTTGTCCTTATACCTTGTTCAAGGGTAGCTGCATAGCCATGAACAGACAAACTAGCCATTTGTTTTGTTAAAAAAAAAAAAAAAAAAAAAAAGACACAAGGCTGCCCATTGTTTCCATTGCTTTTTAACATTGTAATGGAAGTAGTAGCCATCACAACATTGTAATGAAAGTTTTAGCCACTGCAATTGGGGAAGAAAAGGCGATCAAGGGTATCCATATAGGGTCTGAAGAGATCAAACTTTCACTCTTCGCAGATGATATGATTGTATATCTGGAAAACACTAGGGACTCTACTACAAAACTCTTAGAAGTGATCAAGGAATACAGCTGTGTCTCAGGTTACAAAATCAACATTCACAAATGGGTAGCTTTTATATACACCAACAATAGTCAAGTAGAAAAAACAGTTAAGGACTCTATCCCATTCACAGTAGTCCCAAAAAAGATGAAATATTTGGGAATTTATTTAACAAAGGATGTGAAAGATCTCTATAAAGAGAACTATCAAACTCTAAGAAAAGAAATAGCTGAAAATATTAACAAATGGAAAAACATACCATGCTCATGGCTGGGAAGAATCAACATCATTAAAATGTGCATACTACCCAAAGCAATATACACTTTTAATGCAATCCCCATTAAAGCTCCACTGTATTAATTTAAGGATCTAAAAAAAAAAAAATACTTCGTTTTATATGGAATCAGAAAAAACCTCGAATAGCCAAGACATTACTCAGAAATAAAAACAAATCAGGACAAATCACACTACCATATCTCAGACAATACTACAAATCGATAGTAATCAAAACAGCATGGTATTGGCACAAAAATAGAGAAGTAGATGTCTGGAACAGAATAGAGAACCAAGAGATAAATCCAGCTACTTACCATTATTTAATTTTTGACAAGCCAATTAAAAACATTCAGTGGGGAAAATATTCCCTATTTAATAAATGGTGCTGGGTGAACTGGCTGGCAACCTGCAGAAGACTAAAACTGGACCCACACCTTTCACCATTAAGTAAGATAGACTCTCACTGGATTAAAGATTTAAACCTAAGGCATGAAACTATAAAAATATTAGAGGAAAGTGCAGGGAAAACCATTGAAGAAATTGTTCTGGGCGAGTATTTTATGAGGAGGACCACCCGGGCAATTGAAGCAGCTTCAAAAATACACTACTGGGACTTGATCAAACTAAAAAGCTTCTGCACAGCCAAGAACACAGTAAGTAAAGCAAGCAAATAGCCCTCAGAATGGGAGAAGATATTTGCAGGTTATGTCTCTGACAAAGGTTTAATAACCAGAATTCATAGAGAACTCAAACGCATTAGCAAGAAAAGAACAAGGGATCCCATCGCAGGCTGGGCAAGGGATTTGAAGAGAAACTTCTCTGAAGAAGACGGGTGCATGGCCTTTAGACATATGAAAAAATGCTCATCATCTCTAATCATCAGAGAAATGCAAATCAAAACTACTTTTATTTATTTATTTATTTTATTATAGATAAAAATATGCACTATAGATGTGGCCCGACCCATTACCCTCCCTTCACCCAAACCTCCCCCCTCCCTTCCCCTTCCTTGGTCCTTTGCCCATAGTCTTGTGGTATAGTTGAGTTATAGCCTTCATGTGAAAGCTATAGTTTAGCTTCATACTAGGGCTGAGTACATTGGATGCTTTTTCTTCCATTCCTGGGATACTTTGCTAAGGAGAATATGTTCCAGCTCCATCCATGTAAACATGAAAGAGGTAAAGTCTCCATCTTTCTTTAAGGCTGCATAGTATTCCATGGTAT